>CM035110.1:74706587-74976587 GCA_020205505.1 Panax japonicus
AGTTAACTAGTGTAATATTAAATCCCCTAAATTAATCTCATAGATACCTTCATATAGTAAAGATGCACAAGGCACTTTAACTTGTCAATCAATCACAACACATGCGATTATACAATTTTTTTCCCCAAATAATTAATAATAACCCTAACAATTATTATTATTTATCAAGAGTGTGATCAACTAGGAAACTGCATCTACAAGTTCTTTGTAAAGACTGATATTTTGTACACGGAAACAAATGCAAACCTCAGAGCTAAGCACTTGCACACATTAGAACTAAAGCAAACTTCCCATATATGTCAAATCTCCATCACGGAAGCAGCCTCAATTACCCTACGTAGAACTTCACCTCACCAGAACGTAAATACATCAAACGAAAAGTTAATAAGAGAACAAATTTCAAAAACCTAAATCTACAAGCTTTCTCTTTATACTCTTCTATTTTTAGTGTGGGGGTGGGGGTGGGGGTGGGGGTGGGGGTGGAGGATTTGTTGGTTTTCGGGTTACTTCTGATTCATTTCAGTGCTTGCACACGTTTCTTGGGATCGCTGTCACTATAACTGTTTCACCTTTTGGTTTAAGGGAACAATGTTTTACTCGGCTTCTGTTAAAATGCATAAAGCCAGCCTTTAAGTTAATGTCAAGGTCAAACTAATTAGTTAGAAACATGAAAAAAGAAAAAATTTAAAAAATTCCAACCTCAGTCAACTTTGTGAGACTGGTCGTGCTCAATAAAATCTAATGCTTCTTCCCTGGAGACCACATTAACGCGGCTAACCCTGTTTTTGTGTGTCACCCCATATATCTTGTCAGCGACTTTAACAAGCTCTTGCCGGAAAGTTGTCGTTATAAACTGTGTGTTCTGCATGTCTGCCAAACGACGAACCATATCTACCAAACACAAAACGTTAAGGATAACAGCAGATAGAAAACAAGGCAAAAGGAATAACCAAAGAAATGCAGAGAACACTATGCAGCCGGTGTGTTCTTACTAAGATTAGAAATAAACACTGTTTTTAAACCCGGCCGGACCGCCGGTTCAACGGGAAAAAAACCAGGACCCGGTTCACTCAACGGTCCGGTTTTGGACCATTAAACCACTTCTGCTCAAAAAACCGTTCATGAACCGGTGAACCGGCGGTTGAACCGGTTGACCCAGTGAACCGGTGACCGGTTCACGGTTTGACCGGTTCTCTCCTTAAAGATTAAAAAAAAATATTACAAATTTTATTTTATTTTAGTAATTTAGTTGAGATTTTGTTTGGTATTTTACATATTTTTGCATTCATTTAATCAAACACTTGAACTTGTGGTTGAATTTCGGAATTTGAATGTATCTTAGAGATGTTTAGTTTTTTTTTTGTAGATAAATTGATTAATTTTACATATTTACTAAATATTATATACAATATATATAATAATTAATATAATTAATTATTTATTATTTATTACATATTAATGACGTCACTGGGTCAATAACGGTCCGACCACTGGTTGGACCAGTGACCCATCCACCCAGTAACTTTTTCGGTTCGATGACCGGTCCGGGTTTAAAAACCTTGGAAAAAATCTATATCTGTGAACCTAGAAAATATGGTCTGCACGAGAGAGAGAGAGAGAGAGAGAGAGCAGGGGTTGGAAACTGTTATATATATCGCAGATAATATTATGATGATGACAATATATAATACAAAGTCGGATGTTAAAAAACAATTATATATCATGCTTAAACCCTAAGATAATCAGAAAGACGGATAACTGTTGATAGGACAACCAGCTGGGGCAAATTGAGGATCTAACAACAGGTATTCAGCCACAGTGCATAGCTCCAGGACAAAGAGAGGGGAGCCAAAGGGCAAGCTACTGCACACACAACACCTACATGTTTTACACTCCTTGCCCCAAAATGTTGGTGCATATATATTGAACATTCCGATCTATTACCCAGATCACTTCCAGTCTATAATTCTTTCAGAAAGTCAGCAAGCTGATCTCGAGTCTTCATAAAACTGCTTGTGATGGTTTTTGCTGCCAACTTCCCACGGATAAAGTGCACTATTCTTCTACTGACAGACCACAAGATTGCCTCCAACCATAACATGGTACCCAGAAGTACATTTTCTTTTAAGGAGACACTCGTCTACATCAGATCCCTCAACTTTCAAATGTCAGAGAATATAGGTCATGTCCCTGGGAAACCACAAGGATTTTTTTATTTTGATTGGTAAGACCTCAAGGACCAGGTTTGGAGTCGGTGACCTTAAGGTTATTCCTCAAGGCTTCTGCCATATCTTCCACCCCCTAGGGTTTCCAGGAACCTAAAGGTATCTTAGTATTTGCATAACCACATCCAAAATGCCCATATAGAGCCTTGACAAAAAAATGCCATGTTTTATATAATTTGAGGAAAAAGATCCGAACCAGAACACATGTCAAACTTTGGAAGCCTTTAACCTTCAAATTATTTAAAGGGTCAAAAAAGAATAAAACTAAAGAAGCAGAGGACAAAGAAAAAGAAAAATACAAGAGTGGATTAAAAAGCAGAAAGTAGGAAGGAAAAAAAAAGAAATAGAGGAAGAGAAAAAGAAACCCATAGGAAGAAGAATCGGAAAGGGCAAAAAAGCAAACAAAAAAAATGCAGGGAAAACAGAAGGAAATACCTGAGTGGCCAGAATGCCACAGATCTTGCCAGCGGTTGGAGGCTGGAAATCCCTCTCTTTACTTCCTTCTCTTTCTTTTCTGCTGTGTTATTTGTACTTCAAAGCTTCTCGTGGGAGATTAACTTTGTTTGCTATATGATTAATTTTGTTTTCGCAAACTAAAACTCATCAAGAGACTGGTCCTAGATTCCCCGAAAAAACTACACTCAGGTGTGCCTAGGCTGTGCATTGCACCTAGGCTCAAGGTGCAATCTACAGTACGTTTTTTACAACAATGGGCCTTGTTTGATGTGTGACATTCTATTTTCAACAAGATTCTTACTGAATTCTCGTTTCAACGACATTAATCCCTTCTTTTTTCTTCCTGTAACACTTGGGGATTGAGCCAACTCACTTTCTCGTAATCTAGCTAGTTTCACTTCCGTTAATACAAACACATATACTTCATAATGTGAAAGATGTATAACAGTTGTACTGCAAAAGATAAAAACCAAATAAAAACAAACTATCTCAACTATTGCTCAAGGATGTATGTAAACATGTAATTATCATAGCAAGTTGCAATGCATGCCAAAGCAATAAAACAAGCTTTACATAGCTAATACGGGTTGTTTCTAAATCAACAACCCATAAAGGTTTTTTCCGTGCCCCTTCAGCCATGAGCAAGGCAAAAGGCGGGGAGGTCAAGTCGGTGCACTTCTCCAAATATCATGTATAAAATGCATAATATTGTATAAAAGATAGGATACTTCCTACAGCAGTTCTATACTGAGGATCCAATGCAGCATCTATCTCATCAAATAGATAAAATGGAGCAGGATCACACCGCTGAATAGCAAAGATCAGTGTCAATGCAACCACAGTTTTTTGACCCCCAGACAGCTGCTTCATCGACTGTGTCTCCCCTTGCCCCAGTGAAGAAACCTGCCATATGGAGGCTAAGTTTGAAAGAGAACATTTGAAACAGAAAATTTGTAAAAGTTATGAACTAGGAACTTAAAGGAGATATTCAGGATGGAAGTTCTTTCAGACTACTTGTTAATTAGAAGTTAGCAAAAAGAGCAGGAGCTACACAATGTCAAACAATTTAAGTTACACTCCTCATGTCATAGCATTAGCTAGATATAACTTGCCTTTACTTTCACGCCAATGTATTTTTCAACCCTTCCCTCCATGTCAGTTGGACGAGGTCCATCCTCATCAGGATCATCATCACCTTGATCACCATCCTGTAAATGTCAAAATAAAAAACCTTTTGAAAATGGGAATTTATTATTCTAAATATCAAAATATGCAGCATTGAAAATTTTACACTATTACCAACCTTGCACTTCTATTGACTATCAACAAAACTTTTCAGTAGACAATAGCAGCATTAATATCACAGTCCAATTTAAGAAAGGAAGTTTTTCCTCACACTAAGAAAGACAAGACACTAATTCTAACATGCATGATGCTGCTGTCACGATCAGGCTTTTCTAGGAAATAAGTAGCTGATGAGATTATTGTTCTTCAAATCCTGACCTACATCAGTACCCAGTTAGAAGTTAATAAGGAAGGTTACTTTGTAATTGTCAGTTTATTCAGCTGGAGTAGTTAGGCAATAAATAGTGATTGGTTATTTTGTAATGTTCATGTTGATGGATATGAATGTCTAAACTTTCTCTCGCTGAATTATGTACCCTCTAACTTCTTTCTCAATTTTCTGCTAAATCTCCCGATCTATGTTATTTTTCTCCCTAAATCTCTCCATCTCTTCCTTAATCTTCTTAGTCTCTCTGATTTATGTTCTTCTCTACATTTCAACTGAATTCCCATTGATCTGTTGAAAATATCTAGATTACAACCCTAGGTTGTAACAGCAACCTCCCCCCCGCATCCCAAAAAAATAATAAAAAATAATGAGTTCAACAGTATTGAATACTAGAGTTTGATGAATAATGTGCTAGGGTTAATGAGTAAATGAATCGATATTGATTCATTAGTTAAACTTTATGCTTTTTTTTAATGTTTTCAAGGGTCGTTGCAAGCAATGAAACTACTGAGTGGGAAAGAATTATGCCACCATGAAAGATATTCCTATATGAGCACTCCCGTACACCATGTAACTCCTTACCACACCCTTCTAAGAAGGGTAAAGAACCACGTCATCCCGCATAAACGAGGAAGGGGTAAAAACTTATATTATGTTGACAACTTTTTTCTTTTTTGGATAAAAGAAAGCTTATTAAATGTAAAGAGAAAATTCAGAAGAGAATAGCTCTCCAATCTCTACAAATAACAAAAAAAAATTCTGATAAAGGCACCCATTGCAGAGGCCCACAAAGAAGCAAAGAAAAAGATTGTAATATGCTTAGAATCAAAATTAGATTAGTGGAAATGACAAGAACACCCGTCTATGCTAACCATCAATACAATCATCATAAAGGAGTATTTGACCTTTTAACATCCAGATCGGTGGGTCGTTAAACAATTGAACTCTTAAAGCTATTAAGATGAAAAAAGCAAAACAGCATTGCCATTAGGCACCAACCTAGTCATGATAATGATAATCAAATGTGCCATCACAACAAAGCAAGTGAAACACTACACTGTAACAGTAAGCAACTACAGAATTGGTTTTGGCAAGAGGAAGGATGGTTAAATGATTTGGCAGTGTAAAATGTTTGCTATTCTCTGGGTATTTAGGCCGAGAGAAATGTTAACAAGATGTGCTTTTTGGCTTCTCTATGGAGCACCACACCGGCAATGGGGCTCTTCGAGGTTCAGCGACTTTTGAAACTCATATGAATTGGAAGTATGTCCTTTTGATTGTCTGGTGAGCTTCTTGTCCACCTTGATTTAAATCTCTTCTTTCTAATAGATTTCTTTTATATATATAAATACATAAATAATCAAATAATTGAATATCTAACTCGTACTCTAAGAAAGGATTCAGATTTGAGGATTAAGGTTCATCATATGGGAATTCGGCAGTTTGGCAAATCTCAAAAAATAAGAATTTCAGCGTTAAGTACATAAATACGTATTTAGATATTAAAATTTCAGTACTGGTAAATACTACTACATGATAAAATGTAAGAGAATCCAAGAAATACGAAATTTTGATATACTAATACTATCTAGGAAACTAGGAAATATATACCAAGTAACACCAAAATTTTGATATACTAATACTATCCAGGAATCTAGGATATATATACTAATTTTGTACATGGTATTGGTATCTGAAACTAATATTAATTAGTATAGTATATAGTACTAGTAGTATTTTCAATATTAATCATTAAGAATAACTACATAAGAATCCCCCGCAAAGAACCCAGAAGAATCCATGAATCTAGATTCTCGGACACTGGGATTCGGGGATTTGCCGAACTACAAAAGAATTTTTGCTTCTTAGCTCATACTTGATCAAACAAGCTAAAAAATACCTTTTTCTTCATCATAACCAAATGACCGTGACCATGTTGCACAAGTTCAGAAAATACTTCTCGGAAATGCTTGGCAACACCTTTGAAGGTACGTTCTATTGATTCATCCTTCCGCTGATCCAGTACTGATATAAGTTCTTTAATTTTCTGCCAAAATTGAACTTGTTATTGTACTTTCAAGCAAATATACCAACTATAGCTCAAAGAGAAAATATCTGCCTGTCGATGTAAGCACCTCATCACCAGCATTCAGTTCTTCTTGTCTTTTCTGTAGTTCTTCTCGTTGATCTGTAAAATTTTGATATTGATCAAGTGCTTTCTTGTTAACATGGCTGAACTGCTGCAGCTGCTCGTTACACTTGTGAAGCATTTTATACAATTCTTTTACGCTCTTCCGCTTGTGCCTGTAATTTTGAGTGAATTAAATTAAATGAATATAATTAGTTAAAACAATCAGTAGATCGCAGGTACAACATAATAACTTCTAAATGACATACCGGAACATATGCCAACATAGGAAAGTGAACATATACACAAAATTTAGTGTAGCATTATATAAGAAGATTCAAATTAATCAACAATAATATATCAAGCCAACTCAGATGATCGTGGATACTTACTAATTGTATTGGTCACTAATCAACCAACCTCAACCCCCTCAACAGCCACTCTCTCAAAACAAATAGTAAGATAAGCACAAAAAAAGAAAGAAGAAGAATACTTCGCTCTTGCCATGTTCTTCAAGTATTATCTGGTAACGTTGTGTTATGGTAGCTCTTGGCTACATCCCCGTTGAACGATACTATCATTGAGTTTACTCCGACAATTATATCAACGGTTTCAGATTGATAGGGTCATGACTACACCCTTCATGCCATGCTGTTCCGTATTTATGGTTTTGCAATATTAGCTTAGTTGCAAGTCTAGAGATATTTTGTGATAGTCTTCTTTACATTTGTTTTTCCAGTATCTGTTTTTTTCACTTTTTTTTGTTCTGGGTAGCGGACTAGGGGGGGAGGGGTTCGCCCTTAAAAGGTGAAGATTCAATATAAATTTAAATAGAACAAGCAAAAACAATAAAAAACTAAACTTTCACAGTTTTGAAATTAACCACACAAAAAAAGCTATCTTAGTTATGAACCAACTAGGTAAATGTATCATATTAGAATATGGGTTTTCGAGGACCTAACAAAATGCAGGTCGCCATATTTAAATCTTTGTGTACATTAGATACATCATACACCATATACAACTCAAAGCTATGTTTTTCTCCTTCCATGAACTGTCCAGTCAAACTCAATCACTTACTTTAGGACAGTTCTTTCACCTTTCGACACATCTTAGAACTCATACCACACATGCAAAAAAGAAGAGGACAATATGCAAATAAAAAAAATTAGAATCATACAGATAGACAATCATGTTGCACTGAATATGAAACACCATGAGCTAACAATATGATCAAAGTGAAAGTATAGTTTACAAGCAACAATGTAAGGTAGACAAAATAGAAACAGTTATTAATCTGTAACGGATTATATAATTGTAAATCAGAGAAGAGTAGTACGTTTCAAATGCATCTGAAGATAATGGACCCAATTCCCTGATTTTCTTTGAGTACTCTTCTTGTTTGGCAAAAAGGTATTTCTTTTACTTAATAGATGTTCTAGTTCCTTTGCATCATCCTGAAGCTGCGTCTGATATTGATCTTCAAAGTTCTGCTATCATCAGAGAGCATATTAGCATCAATAACAAACAGAAAAGATTGGACTTGAACCATAAAAGAGGACAACCTTGAGCTTATTTTTCTCATCTTTGATCTTTTTAAGCTTTCTAGTGCGTTCTTCTATGCTTTCAGAAGCTCCTGAGACAGATAAATTTGGTCAAAATACAACTTTGGATACCATATCACAGAAAATTAAGAAGTTAGTTGATGCATTTGAAGATTACTTCTGAGCTGTTGTGTAACATCATCCACTAATAACTTGGCATCCCTCAGTTCTTGCCTCTTCACTTCAGCTTCACTATGTAAGAATTCAGGCTCTGCAGAAAACTTTATTGCTTCCAATTCTTGTTTCCGCCTAACGAGGTTTGTTGACAGATTGGTCTCAAGCTCTTCTTGTCTTGTTTCAGTCTGAATTGAGGATGAACACAAATAATAATATGATTATGTAGCCAAATAATTGTTCTTTACATTTTCATTCAAACAAAAATTCATGAGCAAAACCTCGATACGATTTGTCCTGCAGGAGATCAGCCTCTCTTTCAAATCAGTTATTTCAGGGTTTAATCGTGACAGCGAGTCTTTTTCCTTGGGTGTCAAGTGATCATCAAGTTCTGTACCCATCTCATCCCTTTTCGTAGCCATACTTGCTTTAAGCTGATCAATTTGACTCAGTGTGTTTACAAGCACCTTCCCCTACAAACATATCCAAGCAGTTAGAACAGTTGGTAACAGAATGCAAATCATAAAAGTAAATAATTGATTGTGAATACCTTTTTCTCAAGGGCTTTAGAATCGGACTGCTTCTGCTTATTAGCATTTGCAATATCCTGCTTAATTTGTTCCAATTCTGATTTATCATGAGACAGCTTAGCATCATTTTTCTGCTGGTCGGAAACAAGTTCATTGATTTTCTGATCTATCTGTGAGAACAATTAAGTGAAAACAAGTGCTAACCGACAACATGGGAAATATTATAATATTCTGGAAAAATAGGATCAGAACAAATGCAGAGGTGGGAATGTCGATCAAAATTCACAAGTACATAATACTACTTCCCTTTTTTCTTTCATGATGTTTGCCATGCTTTAATAGTGAGATAAATTAATGGACATACACAAAACAGAGATGCAACCAGATTACACCTAAAGGTGCAAGCTATCTCAGTTGGAAACTGAAAATGTTGATTGCTGTATCGGAGATTTAAGGACGTATCACACGTATGACGCCTTTATCCAATTAAAGGCTTTCTGGGTAGCGGACTGTACTCCCTCTATACACCACTGAACCATATAAGGAAAGAGGAACATTAAATAAAATAAAACAGTCAATCTTATCATTTACCGGAAGAATAGTTTGTCATATATAACAAATGAGGTAGAAAATCATACTACTTTCTGGAGAAGGCCCTATGAAGGAAGTATTACATAAATGTACCTATATATACATAAGGTTTGGAATAGTTGTTAAAAATAAGCTTTATACGACCACAAAGAAATATATCTTCTTAACTTAAGCAATTACAGGTAGTTCTCCAACCAGCAGCCCCAGTAGCTTCCTTTATCAGAGAAGAAACATAAAACACAAGCAGATGAATGTCTCTACTGAAAAATCATGTCAATAAACCAATGAAAGCGAATGTGCAAACACATGCAAGTACACTGTACAAACACACAGCATGGGATTACTGATTCACTAAGCATTAGTTAAGATCTAGCTTAGAACTTTCCATTGCAAAACTACAAAAAAGTAATATGAGAAAAAGACCCAACATATAAGCATCAAAAGAACAAAAACAAAACTACTAGATATAAATATATATATATATAAATAGAGAGAGAGAGAGAGAGAGAATGGCAACAATTTTTAAGGATATCTTGGAGCTTAAATTTGACTCTCTCTAGTTCATCTTCCTTCTCGTTAATAGACTTTGTATCCTGTCTAATCATATTCATAAACTTCAGCTTGGAGCGCCTATGATCATAAAATCCTCCTGTCATACCACCTTTCTTGCTCACTTGATCACCTGTAACCGGAAAAAGGGAACTTGTTCAAACAGCAGAAAAAGGCTAAATGAGATAAATACAATTAACAAGAAGCAATAATAAAAATACAGTAAACCTTCCAAGGTGATGCAGTCCAGGCCATCAGTGCGTGCAACCCTTGTAGCCACATCCAAATCTCGGCAAATTACTGTTCTAGCAAACACCTAGGTGAACACCAAGCATTCAAATATGAAGAAACCAATAGCAGAATACAAAGGAAGATTTTAAAAAATTCTGCAAATCTTAGGACCGTAATAGTAGCTTTTTACAACTTCATGATGCAAACTGTTAGGAAGAAAACAAAAAAGGCAGACCATAAAGCAAAAGCTCAGAGTAGAAAAGAAAAATAGAGAGGTTATGTAAAAATTAAAACATCCACTGCATTGATACATGAAAAGCAATCTATAACTATTAGTCTACGTAAATTAAAACTTCTGAAAAAACATAGAAATGTGAAAGAAGAATTAAAAGAAATACATAATGCCATCACCAAAATATCTAATAATACAGAAACAAAACACTTCCTTACTCCTACACCCTCAAACCTCCTAAATAAGAACTAATAACATCCACTGCTGTCATTTATCAGGGGGAAAAACAACCCAACGCTATAAATGGTTTCACAAAGATGAACGTGAAAGAGGCTCAATGACTAGATTACTGAATGATAAAGAACTGCAAAGAGAAGAACGCCCTTTCTGAGAGAGAGAGAAGCTTCATCTTAGAAGATGAATTACATATTTACCTGCGGAAGTCAACAAGACAACAACTAAAGACCGATATTAGACAGGCTTACAACTTTCACTAGCATTGTGATTCAGACCTTTGAGCTCATTATGTTTAAAACTTTCAGTAGAATGAATCCAGCAGTATTCTACCGAGGCAATGCACTAAACAATGTTCAACAAGCAGCTCTATGACCATTCCAGTTCCGAAACATAAGCAACATGTTTATGATTCAGATGTGATATGACTGTACCCCAAAGCAATCAAAAGGTCTTTGAAGATATAAATTTCAGAGGTACAAAAAACAATAGCACGGGAACAAACATCATAAACTTCTTGAATTATGGAAGAGTGATCACTGATTCTGCAAGGACTAGACATGAGAACTATGTGAACCTTTGACTAATAATCATTCCATCAAAACAAGCTCTATCTTTTATCTAAAGTCTAAACTACTAAGAAAAGAATATTTCAACTGAAATAAATCATCATCTCATATCTAACCTGTGCAAATGCAGGAGTATAATTAGGGGCGAACTTCAGTTTCTTCAAAAGAGGTATCACATCAGAACTCTGTGGATAAGAAACATGAGGAGCCTTCACCCTGTTCAATGGTATAAATGTAACTCGTCCACCTTTTAGTGAATTAAGATACCTAATTATTTGGGTAGATATTTCATCATTTTCAACCACCACGTGAAATAAGCTGGCCACATGAAGAAAAAAGGTTACCAACAATACTACAAGCAAAGTATGAAACAGACTTTAGCAGCAGAGCCAGCTGATGACATAACAAAAATGTGATCTTTAACCATCAAGTCCACTTAATACTGCCTGATTACCTGTTTCCAGCAGTAACTTCAATGGCAGTGAAAAATTTTTCATCACAATCAAGCAACTCAAAAATTGGACCAAATACTCCTGAAATTTTATACTCTCTGCATATCCGTCGAACAGAATTCAGTCCTCTTCTGATATCCTGAGAACACAATGTAACCGCGGTGAATAAAAAAAGAACTGCAGAATCAACAAAAAATATACAGAATATCTCTAACTCCAATCCAGTAGATCTGATGCCAGATACAACCCTTGTCCAATCTCTAAAGTGAAAGAAGGGATGTGGACCTTTGTAAGCAAATAAAACCCCGTTTGACAGACTGGTTCCTTTTCTTGGGTAGTAAACAATAAGTTAATTACTACCAAACTACCCAAAAAATAGTTAAATACTTGCCCTTTATCAGTCCCCTGATAGAGTTTCCAAACTTCATGAATATTAGAAGCAAAAAATTAAGCCAAATAAGGCTTTTATTGAGGATCTAAAGCCATATTAACCACCTCAGATCTTAGAACTAATACAGGAGATGAATTACTCACACCAGGAGTAGCATGATCCAGGCTTTTCTCTGCCTTCACAACTTCTGTTTTAAGCCGCTCAATTTCAGAAGAGAGTTCATTTTCTTTACCCCACAAGGACCTGAACCAATTAACGCAATTCATCATACTGCACAGTTCAGATTTGTGAAAATCAGCTTTTTACACAAAAATGTGTTAAAGAAATCATACTTCCTCTCATCATGCAGCTTATCCCTCTGTATCTTGTACAGATTAAAGCCTTCACGATACCGACTTATGAATGATTCTAAAGCTGCTGCATCAGTTTTGCGAGCATTAATGTAGGCATCCTTCTCTTTCAGATCAGTTTTAAGCTTTTCAATTTCATCTTTGAGTTTTTTCTCCTGAGACATACAAAAACGAACTCTGTGATTTAGGAGAAAAGGGAATCATGAGAAAGGAATGAGTGAAACTATAGACTAAGAGCTTGATGCAGATCAATTAAGATCAACCAGAGCTTAGAATCTTGTGAAATTGTTTCAGATAGATGAAGAGTTTATTAAGATTTTTTATAGATAAAAGAACTTATTAAGATATGACAAAGAATACATTTATAACAAGGAGGACAAGAGTACCTCAAAAGTAGAAAAAATAATAAACATCGTCCACTTCTTTAGCAAGTGTAAAAGGACAAAAATAATAAACAATCAAGAAAGAACGTCGTCTACTTCTGTATATATTAGAAATCACTAATGCAACATTCTCTTGAACCCTTAGGTCATGTTTGTTTGCAAAGATTATAGTCCCGGGATTAAATAGTCTTAGTCACGTAATTGTTTTTTATGGGATTATCATAGGATAACTTAAAATAATCCCATGTTATTTTTATTTGTTTTTTGGATTAATTAAAATATTGGATTAAAAAATATCGTTTGGACTATTATACCCTTACCAATAATAACATACTTTATACGTATTTATACATCAAAAAATATAATATTTACTGATACACCCCCACCCCAAAAAAATAATATTTTCTGATTATGTATACAATCCCACCACGCCCACCTCCCACCCCACCCCACCCCACCCCACCCCAACCCAACCCAAAAAAAAATAATATTTTTTAATTATGTATACACTTCCACCCCGCCCACCCCCCACCCCCCACCCACCACCCACCACCCAAAAATAATATTTATTGATTATGTACACTCGCATCCCCCCCAACCCCAAAAAAATAATATTTACTGATTATGTATACACCCCAACCTACCCCTACCCCCCCTCCTACTCCCAACCCACACCCAAACCAAATAATATTTAGTGATTATGTATACACCCTCAAAAAAATAATATTTACTGATTATGTATACAACCCCACCCCACCCCACCCCCCCCCCCCCCCCCCCCCACCCCCCCCCAAAAAAAATGATATTTATTTATTATGTATACACTCACCCCCGCCCAGCCCCTAGCCCCCACCCCTAACCCCCAAAAAAAATATTTATTGATTATGTATACACCCCCACTCGCCCACCCCCTTCCCAAAAAAATAATATTCAGTTAGTATATATAAATCTCACCCCCCCCCACCCTGCCGACCCCCCACCCCCAAAAAAAAAATTAGTCTTTGTACTAATAAGTTTTAAGTTGTCAGTAATAATAACAGAAATTGCAGAATATTATTGTCATTTTAGAAAAATGTTGAGGTTAATTTTGTATAATAATTTTTAATCCCAAATGGTAGGGATTATAATATCAAGTAGAACATGGTATTAAATAATCCCACATCTTAAGCTATTTTATAATCTCAAAATTAATAGTCTCAAGCTCAAATTTAAAAACAAACAAGACACTTGAGATTAATAGTTTTATCCCAAGTGTAATCCTTGTAAACAAACATAGCCTTACAGAATTGGCACACTCCTCCAGTGGATTGATTCCCTATTGCTCTCTACCATATGCATACCCAATACAAATCCCGAAAAATAAAAAGCTTAAAAAATAAATTATCTAATATTAAGGAACTAAGTCAACCAAATCTACACCGAACTTAAGATAATCACAAAATTTAAAGCACATATTATCTAAATGAAAAAACCAAAATCTATCAATTGAGTCGGATTGATCCCCGCGGGGGTGGGGGGTGTTGCAATCTATAAACTATAAAATCACACTAAAATGGAGACAAAACGTCAGGATCTCAACTCATGTCAATTTAACGCAAAAAAAGGTAAATCTTCCCCATGTTAGCCAAAGAGACAAACAAAGACCCATGAGAAGGGGTGTAGTTAGAACCTTTTGGATGAGGGGGCAGAGTAACCACAATGAAAGCTTAAAAATATATAGATAAACAAGTAAGACAATTATTGGCAAATCATTAAAAAAAACTCAAAGAATCTTCTTAATGATTACTATGTGAATGGTTTCAAGTTGGATTAAAAAAAAATTATTTGAAAAATAACAAAACACTATAGTGTTATCCATCAAAAGTGATTGAGCAGATGACTTATTTGATTAATTATGTAAGACTGTATGTTTCTCTCACACTTCTTTTTCTTTTTAGATTGAGGAAGAAGAGAGATACAACAAGGAGGACAAGGAATCTTCTGACAAAATGGGAAGTAGGAAAAAAAAGTATAGTTCTTATGAAGGACAGCCATCCAATCCCTATGGATATTTCAAAAAAGAACACTGCTGAAAGCCCCAAAGGCAGAAGATCAAAGACATGTAATGAAAGACACCCTGCTTCATAATAGGGGAGAAGGTAGATTACTATCATTAAAAATATACTTGCATTACAAATCTTTAGCAATTGTAGTCAAACTTTTGCGCTGTATATTCAAGTTTTTGGAGGAAACACAAAGACCTAGAAATGACTGAAAGAAAAAAGAAAGAAATTTGGCAAGTTGTAACACATTGGTAAATTTAATCCAAAAGTATAAAGTTGACAGTTTCTTGAACAAGTTAGATAACTTACAAACATAGTTAAATTCTATTCTGAACTAGAAAAAGAGAGTTCACACTATGCAAGAACTTTTGTAGGGGCAATAGTGTGCAAGTCAATACACATTCTCATTCGAGCTTGGGTGCACCATTCTCCCTGGAGCTTGGGCACAATGTGACACACACAACCACAAAAGACGCAACTATGTATTTATATATGGTGTCATATTGTAACAATAGTGTATGCTATGAAATAAATTGACAATATATATACCATGAATACACTCTAAAACTGAAGAAAGAATAAAAACAGAGGAAGAAAAAGAGGAGCAGGGGTGTGGGATTAAGAAGACAAATATAAGAAGAAATGGGGGGAAGACAAAACAAAGAAAGAAAGAAAAGTAGGAAAAACAGAGGAAGAATAAAAAAAGGGATAAGAAAAAAGAAAAGAGGAAGAAATACTGGGAAGAAAATAAGAGAAAAAAATATATTATAATATATAATATTATAAATTAGTAGAAAAGGAAATGAGATTGAAGCTGACAAAAATCAATTCTTAAGAACATTTCCAAAGAAAACTATCCTCCATTAATTAGTTATTTGTGATTGAGTCTAGACTCTAGCAAAGTCCGGCAATAAATTCTTCCTCTTTTGGTTGCCACTGCTTTCTCATTCCAAGCATAATCTTGGGTTAAACAAATTTGTTTAATGTAAAAGTTTGAAAAAAAACAACCAATTGATTGCATAATCTGTAATCTCATAAAACATGGAATTTTACATAACATGGCTACCACTAGAAATGATGAAATTAAAGGACTCAGATGTAAAGTTATTTAAATTAGTAACGTAGTCATTAAACTTTAAAAAGCTTTGAAGGTTCATCCCCCCTAGCCCTCCCCCTGTTGGGACCCCCACCCACCTGCTCATGCCCACGCACCATCTATTGAGAATATCCGTTCATCAAGACCTATAGGCCGGATAGCAGCACCACCAATTCTGAAGAGTTTTTTGCTCATTTACTTTTCTATCAAGGATTACTTTTAAAGAGATTATGAATTATAAAAATTAATCAAGATAGAGAATTACCTGCGCTAGATTTGTAGATAGAGCCCTTTCGTACTCATCGATTTCCTTTTGGAGCCATTTGTCACGAGCAGCTTTATTAGCAAAATGGGATGCACGACCTTGTTTTTGATAAAGAATGCTAAGCCGCTTCTCACGCTCCATTATTCTATATACAAAAAATTAAGTTGATTAGAAATCAGCTAACTAAATAATCTTCACTCTTCCATATAGACAAAAATTTGTTTGGATAAAAACAGAAGTGTACGTACAATATACAAAATATCCATCTCTTACCATATAATTACTCTCTCCATCCCACTTCATAAAACAAAATATCCATAAAAGCATGTCCCAAAAAGATGACAAAGTTGCACAATAAATGTTCCCGAGAGGTGTGCACTATGTTAAGCCAATGCATGATAATATGGCATTTTAGAAAATAGATGGTTGCTAAAGGATTGTTAGTTGGTTATCCTTATCAAGAATTGTAGGCAACTGGGTGTTAGTATACTCACGATGCACTTTAGCATAATTGTTCATGTTTATAGTCCCTATATTAGAGAATCCTTATAAATGAAATAAATTAAAAGGGGGGTTTATCCATCCCTATAGACCCTAATCTCTTATAAATCCTAATCTCCCTTGTTGCTTACTTAAGCTAAGTTTGAGCTTTGAGCTTAAACCTCTTTTAAATTTACTTAACAATAAAAGATAGTGGGTCGTCACTTAGTTCTCCAAGACGTACAAGTAAGATGATCATATTTTATTTTATTAGCACATACCACAATACAAGTACTCCACTCCACATTTAAATTTGAATATATGCTACAAATCCAATAAGGGTAAAATTGGAAAGCTAAATTTTTTAATACCTGAAATGCCATTTTATTAAACTTTGTGCCACAACATATTTTATTAAATGCCGGAGGAAATACAAGTTTTTTTGTATCAATAGCAATTATTTTTCTAATTAAAGAATACTGGAATGCGAAGGCTATGCGAAGAAAATAGAAAGTTATCAAGTGCTAAGACAGAAAATAAGGGACAAGTGCTGACAAAAACAAACAGGTACATTCTTACACTAAGATTCAAGATTGCATAAACTACAATGCATTAACGAAGTGCCCCACAGAACATTTCATTCATTCCTTTTTCTTTACAATCTCATTTTCTTTGGTACGTCTAGCATATTCCTTTGTCTTGTTTTTTTTTGTGTATGGGGGGGGGGGGGGGAATATGGTGCATCTTACATAGGCCCTTGGAACAGTCTGCTCGTGATTACCGACATAATACCTTATCTCGATGGAGACTGACAGGAATCTAATTCAAAAGTGATCTCAAAATAAAGGGATGTGCTACAGATAAAAATGGTAAGTTGGAATAAGATCACTTCCTGTTACTAGTGTTTGACAGCTTGTATCTTCTGTGTTTTTTTTTACAAGTAACAATGTATACCATCACAGGCACATGTAAAAATGAGTGAATAAGATTTTTGTACAATTGAAATCCTCAAAACATACCCTCTCGTAATATCCTCCTCCTCTCTGAGTTGCTTGTTATACAATGGCCTGATATTATTAAGCTCCTCTGTGGACTCATGGATTTCTCTCTGCAGAAGCTCAAGTTGTTTCGTTGCATCCTCCTAGATCATGAAATTTTCAGATTAACACATTACAAAGGGATTACATAAAAGGTGGCTTCTAGATGGGTCTATGTTTACCTTTGCTTTTATATTTCCAAATATCTTTTCTTGAAGGTCTTTGTCATCAAGCTCAAGTTGTGTATGCTTTTTAATAGCTTCAGTCCGTTGCTTCTCAACAGATTCTTTCTCTCTGTTTAAGCTTTGAACTTCTTTGGTCAAATCTTTATATGTCTTGTCTAACCCCTTGGCTTCTTCATGGGAATCTAGCACTTGGTTATACAGCTTCATTGATGCTTCAGAAATCGTGTTACGAGCCTCGTCTACCTGCATTGATCACATATAGGCAGTAAGTATCACTAAAAGACCGGATGCATTACCTGTCTTGAAAGAATTGACAAAGTAAACTGCTTGTTTTTATAGCAACAGCTATAATATCAGTCACAATAATGCCAAATGCAATATTTTATGTCTTTCATGACAAAAAACCAAACAAAACAATTCTACCACCTGGTGAGTTAAGGCAAAACCACAAATCTGTTATTAAGCACTATCCAGAGAAGCACTAAAAAAACTAGCACCATTTCATTAAAATCCTTAGATACAATTATACAAAAGATAGCAGTGGTGGAGCAATGCATTGCATGGTCAACAAAATTCTAAATTCTTTGAGCATTTCAAACTTTTTTAATCTCCCTATTTGACCGTTAACTTTAGTGGAAAGGAAGCATGCATCTTTTACTAAATAAAGATCATGGTGTTTGTCTCTAGGAAACGACATAACATTCAAGTGAACATTAAACAGAAGGTGGTATTAAAATAATTTACATACCAATTAAGATAACAATGATTATTCCAAGGGAAAATGCAAATAACAAGAAGAAACAGAACGGTAAAAAGAATCAACAAAGAAGAGTCTTCCCAAGAAACCTTCAAAGATTTCTTCCCCCCCCCCCCCAACACACACACACACAAAAAAGTTGGCTGAGCACATAGGGGCCTGATTTGTCACAGCAAGGAGAACATCAAACAAAAATCCTTCCCCATAAAATAGCTTAGAAGTTGCTACACTGAAACTCTAATATAACTGACCTCCACTACTTTCTGCCTTGCATCATGAAGTTCTTTGTCATAAATGGTGTATTCTAGAGATTTTCTTTGCTTGTCAAGCTGCTGATATTTTTTCAGCTCCGCCTTCTCTTCGTCCAGCTCTCTTAATCTCTCATCCAAGTATTGAACAACTTGGATAATCTGGTTCCTCTTATTACCTGATTAAGAAAACAGATCTGTAAGAAAGAAAGGATACACTCCATGGAGGAAGCAACTAACTCGATGGTGACAACTTGCCAGTTTCTTGCATAATTTTCAGACTTTCACGACGTCTTTCTTCATAAACTCGCGTACCACCAATTTCTTTCAATAGATCCAGCCGCTCTGAATCTTTCATTAGTGTTAATGACGCTATCTATTAAACCATCCAAAAGTGTGAGTCAGATTCAAACAGTATATGGATAAATAAGAGAAAAATAAGCTTCATACTTTCCCCTGCTGCACGACATAGTAAGGATTGGAGCGAGAGAACCCAGCACTTTCCAGTAAATTCATAACTTCTGTTTTCCTGGAAATTCATATTTACCTTATTAAACTTGTGGTGCGTGAAAAAAAAAGGAATTAGCATACTATTAAATGTTTGATTTTAATGTCTAATATCAGTACTCACGTGATATGCTTTCCATCCAAAAAATACTCATCCTTTTTCAGACCAATTGTTCTCCGCAAGCGTACTTCCTCCTTGTCAACCTGTCAAAGATATAAAATGATGGCCAAAAGAACTTAACAAAAGAAATGTTCCAAGAGAAGGATGTCCAGCTATAAGTGATTCGTGACAAAGAACCTTGAATTACTTTTGCAATAAAGTACTGCTAAGTGAAACTATTGCAACAATTTCTACTTAAATATTTATGTGATTAAATGATTGCATTATACCATATGCAAAAGATAGCTTCTATTTTTTGCATACCACACCATAGTGCCTATTTAATTACATGAATATTAAAATTAAAGCTGAACACTGAACTAAACTATCTTAAATATGTTCCAGCACACCAATCTCTTATTCTCTTTTTATTAGACAAAATAATATATTTTATAAAGGAAAAAAGGAGATGATAAATGTCCTCCAAATCAAACAAGCAAAGAGTTAAAAATGTTCTTTAAAAAATGCCTCTAGAAAGGGCATCCCACAAATCCCTACAAATATCATACAGACCCCCCAAAAAAAAACACAAAACACAAAAGGCGACCAATGTGAAGGCCCACAAAAACACAAAAAAGATGTAAATGAAAGGGCAAAGAACAATCATTTCCTCTTAGACCAAATCCCAATGAATTGAAAAACAACCACAAATACAATCTAGCTTCCTAATAAGTGCCCCTCTGTGAGCTTCTGTAAGACGCATAGACACCATAAAATGGACAACCCAAATCTACCTCAAGCATCACTATAAAATGACACTCCATCTTTCAAACTACAGAGCATTGAAGAAACTGATGAGAATACAACTCACTAACTGAATACACAACGCAGAAATATTTGAAGACAAGGAGTTGGTGCAGAGTGCCAACTATCCATATTATATATGGATTGTCAGTATTAATTAACAAATGTCAACATTTGATTCCAGAATGTAGGTAGTAGATCAGGCCAACAGGGTTGAACAAAAATCTATATTATATAAAATCTATACCATCTATATTCTGTGCTATTGCAACAATTCAATGGTTGAAGTTTCAAGGACCCAGTTAAGACCAGAACGATTAACTCAATGAGTGTTCCACTATTTATCTTTCTTTCCATACGCAGAGTACTAAAATCAATCCAAAAAAATAAGATTGTTTTACAACAGATGTCAACAGTAGCACGTTACAGACTAAATCCCACCCAAAGAAAAAATAATAATACCCTAGAATTGACTGTACTCACTTTAAAGCAGTGTCACACTTAATAGGTACAAATCACCATGTAAAATTATTAAAGCAACTTATGGTTCTTTATTTATACGTGCACAACCCTTTCCACAGAACAATTTCTTCCCAATGTCCGAAAACAATTAACTGTTGTCAATAACAGCATTTGTTGAATGGCCAAGATCATTAATAGGGACAATGCGTACATTCCATGAAATTTCCAAATCAAAAACTATACGACCAAAATTGAAGAAAGACGCCTTTATTGATAGCAAACTCATAAGATATGGCTTACACATAGTCTTGCTAGGATCCCAAGCAAGACTATTAAATGTATAAACTTTATAATTGTATGAGTGTTGGGAACTATGTTTTTGGTTGTAGGGAGTCACTTTAACAGTTCAATTGATTCTTTTCCCCTTTTTCTGGCCTCTTCACTTTTCTTCCTTTTTTACAAGTAAAAATGTAATAAATAAAAACACCAAAAGAGGATTGTGCCATGCACACAAGAAGATACAAAGCAAAGGGTTTGTGCATATAAGATAACAACTCCAAAAAAATAGACCACAACAAAAGTGGTCCATGAGTTCACAAAGAAAATAATCACAACCGGCTCTCAAAGGCAAACTCTCCCAGAAAATTGACAAACAAGATACGATAGATCCAGAATAAACATTCTTCAACCAAAAAAGTCAAAAAAAGGAGCAGAGTATGCACAATTGGTCTTTCCTTTCCCCTGAAAACATCTAAAATTCCTCTCTCCAAATAGCTCAGCACACATAATTAAGAATCACTGCCCACCACCTACACATGTCCCTACCAACCTTGACAACACCTCACAATGCAGCAGCTCATTCCAGCCCCACAAGATAAAACATTAAGCCCCCTAAATCCCACCAAAAATGATAAACAGATCGGTATTACAGCTCCAATACCGATCTCTTTATCACCCACTTCTTACTCATTATTTTTATTAAAACAAATTATTTTATTATCTTAAAAATAATATGCATTTGTTAACTTCGAAACAGGCTATTGTTTGTTTCCACCAATGTAATTCAACAAAACCTCTGAGCAGAGTACAAGCATGCTGATTAACTATGACAAAGTAGGAGATCAACCCTTTGGGTAGAATCTTCTTTGAATTCAATTTCCGTGAAATTCATACGAAGTGCTTAATATATATATCATGTTCAAAAGTGATTACCGGGATGCGGTTGTCAGAGTTATCAAACACAATCTCCACAAAAGCAGATAACACTTGGTGACCTGCACCTTCCTGAAGAATATGAAATGTATAACATGACTAAATAAATGATTTGAGAGAAATATTAAGTATGGTACATTAATGTTGCAGAACATACATGGAGAAAAGCATGCCTATCTTCACTGCGCAGGTTATGGAAGAGGTCGCTGATTACAAAACGGATAGCTAGAAAGAAAAAAGGGGGGAATGAAAAAAGAAGAGACGGTGAATATCAATTAGTCCTCGCAGAAGATACAAGTAAGGAAGGAAACCCAATACTGGTCATGTATGACTCAATTACCATGAAAAAAGTTCGACTTCCCAGATCCATTTGCACCAACTGCAGGGAAAATGACACCAGAATTCGTTACAAGAAAAAACAGGAAGTAACAAACATATTACTAATATAAACTTCTAAAACAGAATATTTCCATCAAAAGACAATAAAATTTAAAAAAATGAATTAGAATAAAATAAGAGTTCGTATACAGCTCAGTTTCTGAACATAACTACTTCAAAATTCAAATCTACCAAGACATTCTATCGTATCAACAAACTTGTCGGGCAAGAAATGGGTGTTTGTCTAATCAAAATTACAATAACTAAAGTGGCTTTAAGATCATACAAGTAGAGCATAAAATAGTTTATTAATCATAAAAAATGAAATTACCTGCAATACATGCAATAGTGGTGGAGAATCACAGTCCTCAATTTTCAGTTAGTATGGTAACTTTATGACGGAAATAATGTCTTTTTTCCTTTTAAAAATAATGCTATCTAAATTTAGAAATTTATACAAAAAAATAAATAAATAACAATGTGAAAATGGATTTTACCTTTATGACTTGAACTTTTACAAAACTTAATGGATGTTCTCTGTCTGTTTTGGGATGTCTCAAATGATTGACACTTTACAATTCAAAACACGTAATTTGAATGGAGTAGATTACCCTTCTACAATTTAAAGAAAAAATTTGTCTGACCCACACAATTTAATTTGATTAGCAAGGTATTGATGAGATAAGGATAAAAATCAAGGTATTTATCTGGAGGGGAAAAATAAACAAGCATATTGTGATCTTTTAATACACATATATGGGAAGATATATAGCTGAACACATTTATATTGAATAGTAAGAATAACAAAGAACATCATTACCAACACAATTAACTTTAGCACTGAAAGGTTCAGCAGCAACTTGTTCTCTGTAGCTCTTAAACCCTTCAATAATAACCTATAACCAAAATCCACCAAAAAATAATATTTTTTTAGCAAAAAAAAACAAAAAACAAGAATGTGAAATATATTACTACAAGACTAGGCCTATGACTCAACAATCTAAATTACCTGCTTTATGTACATATTGAGATTTTAATATCTGCCCTACTTCTGTAAAACAATAACAAACAAAATAGCATCAGCAGCAGGGCTACATAAAGTATAGGTGTCTATAATATATAAACGAATTACATGCTCCCAACATACCTCTGATTAGGGTTTGACAGAGATTGTAAAACACAATTCAATCCATCTTTCATTCGGCCATTAAGTGATCTACATAAACAATATTTAAAGGGTGTTGCTGTTAGATTAAACCCATACCCTAGCACTCCATGTGCAAGTATGTGCGTGTGAAGTTAGTACAATTCGGTAGTAGAGACTAGAGTACATAAATTGGACTATGTTTTGAGAAATTGAAGCAAGTATCTAACAAATTATGGAGAATCAAACATGAAAAAAATGCTTAATAACAGAATCTGCGTTTGTGCAACAGTGAGGCAAGGGACTTACGGTAGAAATGGTGGAAATTTCAACAGTGAAATGTGAGGTTACTTGTGAGAGATGATTGTGCGGAGTTGCAGAGAAGTTACTCGAGAGAGTTGATTGAGCGAATTTGCAGGGTTTGGGTGAAAATTGGGGAACTGGAGGGAAGGAAGGGAGTGAAATGGGAGAGATCAGGCGGGGAAATTCGGAAGAGCCGAAATCCACGTGAAAATTTTTGGGTTTCTGGGTAGAGTTGGGTCGGGTACAAACAGTTCGAAAGACATATATACGATAAGAGTATGTTGGGATGGTGAATTGGGCCGGTCAAATTCAAAGTTTAAAAGTTAATTAATGGGTCCTTTACAATAATATACAACAATTAGAAAGTATTTACAAAAATAAAACATACACAACATAATTACAAAAATAAAACATACACAATATTACGTTGCTAAAATTAGGGATCATTATCTCCCTACAATTAAGGATCACTATCATTATCTCCCTACACATCAGTTATCAACTTTCATAATTCCAACTAACCGCACCTAAATTCGAGCAACTGAACAAAACATTCAACTTTGATATCAGAAAAACAGATCAACGACGTATCTACCGGAGAAGACGAAATCTCTTGTCGCGACGAAACTCTGAGATCGGAGAAGAACATAAAAGATCGACAGCAACTTCAAGATCTGTAACTAGAAACTTACTGCACTGATTGTTGATCATACTACACTAATTGTTGATTCGTTACAAATCACCATGACCGAGGTATTTGAGTTTCCAATTTATATGCATAGTGTTACCTCGTGTTTACTACGTATTCATCTATTCGTTACCTTTCTCAAATTTTTTCGCTCATTAAATGGTCACAAAGTCAGAATAATGAATGTTTTGAAAGTAAACTGCATTTGAAAATATGTTTTATATTCTGGTTACTAAGTACATATAAATTGGTTACTGTTTATTATTGATTTGGTTACTATATAATGTTTATTTGCTTGCTTTATAATTTTAAAGTTTATTCTACTGATGTTTTTTATATTAATGATTACTTATTAAATACATTGGTTACCTTCTTGCACTGTTGGTTACTGTCTAATCTGGATTTGGTTAGTATATAATGTTGACTTGGTTACTGTGTAAAATTGCAATTGTTACTGTATAATATTACCCCAGTTCATGTTCTGGTTACTAATATTATGTAGTTTGGTTACCGTCTAACATTAAGTTGGTTACTTTACATATCATAAGCTAACAGTAACAAAAAACATACTAAAAGGTTGCTTCATCTGATATACCGGTCGGTGGAATATCGCTTATAATTTGAAATTTGATTGACAATGTTGTTGTGTATTATACAGTTGAATGATTGACAATGTTAAATGCATTTGAAAATATATTTTATATTCTGGTTACTAAATACATATAAATTGGTTACTATTTTTTATTGATTTGGTTCATGCATAATGTTTATTTGCTTGTTTTATAATTTTAAAGTTTATTCTACTTGTGTTTTTTATATTAATGATTACTTATTAAATACATTGGTTACCTAGCTTCCTGCAACTGTTGGTTACTGTTTAATCTGGATTGGTTTGTATATAATGCTGACTTGGTTACTTTGTAAAATTACAATGGTTACTGCAAAATATTACCCGAGTTTATGTTATGGTTACTAACATTATGTAGTTTGGTTACTGTCTAACATTGAGTTGGTTATATATGGTTACTGAACAATTAAATGTATATAGTTACCTATGTATGAACAATTATATGTATATGTTTACTGACTAATGCTGAGTTGGTTACTGTTTAACATTATTTTGGTTACTGAATAATACTGATTTGGATACTATGTAAAAATATAATGGATACTCATTAATGCTGAACTGGTTACTGCATTAATGATTAATTGGTTACTGTAATTTTGGTTGCTGAAGCATATTAATGCACACTTCTACTTATATTGTTTATATTAATGGTTGCTTGTTAGCTACATTGGTTACATTCTTACAAAAATTTGCCTTTAGTTGGTAACAAACAAATTATACTAGTTATTTTTACTATAAAAATGCAATGCAGAATGTATTTATCTTGTGTATACTAAGTAAATATATGTTGGTTACTGTCTAATTTGGATTTGGTTAGTATGTAATACTGACTTGGTTACTGTGTAATATTATCATGGTTACTGCATTATATTACTGTGTTTTATAGTGATTATATGGTTACTGATTAACTACATTGATAGGTACCTTCATACATTTGTTAGTCTTTAATTTGTAACAAAGTCATTACTGATTATTTTGGTTGTAAAATGAATGTAAAAATATTTTTTTTAATCTTGGCTACTAATTACATATAGCTTGGTTACTGTATAATATGTATTTAGATACTGTAAGGTGTTTATTTGGTTACTCTATACTGTTATTCAGTTTTATAATTGTTTCTTTTATATTGGTGGTTACTCATTGAATACATTGATTACCTTCATACAACTGCTAATCTGATTATATATATTGGTTGTTGTATACTATTTAATTTGTTACAGTATAATGTTTATTTGGTTGCAGTAACAATTTGATAATTTCTGTCAAGTTTGGAGTGACAGATTTTGGCATTTTCAGATCCTAATTTCATTGGAAACGGGTTAACGATCAAAAGTCACCAGCTTCGCTGGTGAACTGCAGGGTTTTTTGGTCGAATTCCATCATTTAGGCCTTCAAAATTGCATGTAAAAATTTGGTTTATTTTCTGGTTACTAAGATTATGTAATTTGGTTACTGTCTAATATTGATTTGGTTACTTTACAATGTTTATTCAGTTGTTAGACAATGGCTATTGACAGTAACCAATACAACAAATTTAATTACTTACAGGAATATATAATTTTTTACTGCTAGTAACTATTAACCACATGGTTGGTAACTTTTTTGATAGTGAACAGTAACCAAAATTGATGTTGATTAATATTTTAATTTTTGATTCCATCATGAGTTATCAATATAAAGTAAACATATACATTCAATTTTGAAGGCCTAAATGATTTTTTGTCAAATTCCATCATTTAGGCCTTCAAAATTGCATGTAAAAATTTGGTTTATGTTCTGGTTACTAAGATTATGTAGTTTGGTTACTGTGTAATATTGATTTAGTTACTTTACAATGTTTATTCAGTTGTCAGACAATGGAGATGATTCCAGTTGTGCTTTATTTCAACGGAACATAAATAAAAAGTGTGTAAATATATAATTATTTACTGTTAGTAACCATTAACCACATGGTTGGTAACATTTTTGATGGTGTACAGTAACCAAAATTGTTATTGATTAATATTTTGATTTTTGATTCCATCATGAGTTGTCAATATAAAGTAAACATATACATTAAACAATTGGTAACTGGTCTGAAATATTTTTATGTAAATTTGGTTACCCATATAAAATAAAATGGTTACCTCTATATTCATATTTAGTTACCAACTGAACCACCAACTGGACCATTTCCAAATAACTTTAATAATTATATAATTTAAAAGTATCCATGAGATAGATAAATGGGAACCCTCACATGTACATTAAGCACTTGATAACTGTTCTAATATAAGTTTTTAATTATTTGGTTACTAACAACCACTAAAATGGTTACCCTTATATGCTGGTTTGGATACCAACTACACCTCTCAAACTATTTTTATTTTAATATAAAATCTATAAGTGACCATCATATATATAAATAAGAACTCTTAATTGGAGTTTCTTATTCTATCATGATGAAAGGGTATAAATAAAACATATACATTTAATATTTTATAATAGTCCTGATACAAATTTATAATTATCTGGTTATTAACAAAAACAAAAAATGGTTACTATATATATAGGTTTGGATACCAACTTAACATTTCAACTGAAATAACTGATGGATATTGTTCTGAACCAATTTTATGTAAATTTGGTTACTCACAAAAAAAAATGGTTACCTCTATATGCAGATTTAAATACCAACTGTACAATTTTCTGATAATTTTTATGAGTATGTAATTTATAAGTATACATCAACTAGATAAATAAGACACTCTCACATGTATATTTAACACTTGATGTTTGTCCTGATACAACCTTGTAACTATCTGGTTACTAATAACAGTAACCATAATGTAACATAATAAAACAGTAACCAGATAATTATATGATAGTAACCAGGACAGTTTTAAATGACAACCAAAACAGAAACATCATGTAATGAAACCCAGTTTAGGCAATCCATGTATACTAAACAATTACATATTAACTAGAATAAAAAATAAAAGTAACCAAAATCCCACATTGAGGGCACAATAATAGTAGCCAAACCATAAGATAACAGTAACCAAAATATAATAAAGAAGTAACCAAATAGTTATATGAAAGTAACCATAACATGTTTTAATAATGATAACCAAAACAGAAACAACCTGTATATCCAACCCAGTTTAGGCAACACATGTATACTCTTACATGTACATTTAACACTTGAATTATGTCCTGATACAAACTTGTAACTATCTGGTTACTACCAATAAATACAATGGTTACCATTCTATGCATGTTTGGTTACCAACTGTACCTTTCAAACAATGTATCAGACACAACTTAGAAGTAGCAAATACGGACCAACAAATAATGTCAAATCACTGGTAATATAATCAAATATGTAATCTCATTTACAAAAGTTCCAATAAACATTACAGACTCACCCAAACTAACAAACAATGTCAAATGGTTATGGATATTCAACAAAAACTAAAGTATGAAACACAATTCAAAAGGACAGTACAACAACAACCAGAACTAATCAAAATCTGGTACAAATCGTCATGAAAATTCTCTGAAGTTGTGAAAAAGCCAACCGCGGAGGCGCATCTCGTATGGAAGGAAATCTCTAGTTCCTTTGAGAGGATTAACGTCAATTTTCTGTTAGAGTTGAGAGACAGTGATGTTGCGGTGGCAGCGGAGAAGGAAGACGACGATTGGCTTCGAGATGAGAGAGAGAAGTAGTAAAGGCAGGGAGAGAGAGAAGTAGTTTGGGCGGAGAGAGACTGAACGAGAAGGGAGTTTTTCAGGAATATGAAAACTAATTGTTGTATAGATGGCGGTTATCACGCATTTCAAAAAAAAAAACTTCCTTTTGCCATATCAGCCCATTAATATTAATCCCTTAAATTAAGGACTCCTAATTGTATTAGTATTGTAAATATATATGATGAAATGTCATATTTTTGTAATTATTTTATGAATGTATGATTTTTGTAATTACTTTTATAAATGTACTATAATATGTAATTCTTCCTTAATTTTATCAGAAACTTTATATGGATATGAAAATTAAAATTTGAATTTCACCTATTTATAATTTTTATGTACGTAAAAAAACTCTAATTTTATAGTCGTGAGTCTAGTTCAGGTAAAAATTTAAATTCAAAATAATATTTGGTCAAGTTTAATCAATAAGTCGCCGGTCCATTATAAACCCCATCAAATTGTTGTGTTAAAAACGTATAAATTACATATAAACTATTTATATTAATTAATAAATTGGCTTAAATATGTTTCATTACTCTAAATTATCTGAAATATTTTATTTTAATTATAAATATTTAAATTTTTTAAATTAATTAATTAAATTATTGATTTTTTTTTAATTTAATCCAATTGAGATTATTATGTCAAAAAATGTTAACGTGATTATTTCGGCGGTGCATAAAGCAGCTGATGTGTCAAAAAAATAATTTAAACTTTTAGGATTATACATTAAAGGGTAAAATAGTCACACACGCACAGTTTGGTGTATGTTTTCTTTTATTTTCTTTTTTTTCCTCTCTCCGTATCGCCATTGTCTAAGCCCCAAAGTCAATCCAAAAAAGTCCTAGCTCTGAGAATCTGGCGAAGAAGGTCTGAGAAATGCAAATCGATCAACGATTCCGGCAGAGGACCTTTTTAAAAAATTGAAGCAGGTTAGGGTTTTATTTCATCTATGAATGGATTTTACTTGAAATAAATTCTCTGCTTTTTAGATTTGTATAGATCTGAACTTTGCCCTAATTTGATCTCCCTCTAAACTCCCATGGGTGAAATCACAGTTCTTCAGCCACAAGATCTCAAAAATAGACATCCTCGCCAAAATTTGAATTATTCTGCCATGAAATCTCGTCGAAAATGGAACTCTGATGGGTCGAAACTTACTTTCAATCGGAGAAGAAAGAGCGCCACGGTCACCAGTCCACCACTGAAACTCAACCTTTGATGAGTCAAGTGAAGATTTGAAACGCGGCGAAGCGTTGACTGATTTTCAATATAAGTCGGAGAACTGAAAAGTTACGAGAATCCTAAGAACAAGATCACTGATGTTCCAGCCACTAAGGAAGAAATATAGGGAGCTACATACATGGTAACTTAATATCTTAATTTGTAGAATCACCACTTGTTCATTAATTATAAGATGAAAAAGGTAATCAAAGCATGGCCTACCATATACATCGATCTCTAAGATAGATGAAAAGACGAACCACAAGAAATTAGCATTGTCATTTAATTATATTTTGTAGCATTGTTTTTGTCGTATATTCAGATATCCACTTTGATTAACACATATATATATATATATATATGGGTATTCATCCACAGCAACCGATTGTTGGTAGCAATTCTTTTGGCCCAGCCGCTACAATCTGTAGCGGCTTATAAAAAAAATATTATCTAAGGTCGGTACAGGTTGTAGCGGCTGGGCCAAAAGGGTTGCTTCCCAAAAATCGATTGGTGTGGATGAAATCCTTATATATATATATATATATATTATTTACTATTTATGATTTGTTTGTAAAGTTGGTGGGGATGTTATCTCAGGTGGGAGGGGCAGCAGTTGTCAAAGTAGAAGATTTTGTTTCTCTAGATAATTCATAACCAAAATCCATTGCTTGAAAATCAATTGGACAATTTTGTGCTTTCTTCTACTGACAGGTTGGGTCCGGAACCTAAAGGTTTTGACAAAAAAAATCAACCTTGCTGATTTCTATGCCGGATCCGGGGTTACTGATTTGTCGGTGCCGAGTTCTTTACCGATTGATTTGTCTGGGAATTTGTTTGTTTTGTTTTCATATGAAATAAAAGTTGTTTTGTCAACTTTATCCCTGCTTAAACATTTTAATCAAACAAAATGGTGAATAAATTATTTTTTAAGACACATCAACCATACATGGGCCAACTCAAAGGGTCACGTCACTAATTTTTGAGAAATTAGACAGAAGTGAAAAAAATTAATAGTTTACTCATTTAATTGAAAAAATTTAAGGTGAATCACCAAAGTGGAATATGTCGAATAGTTTAGGGTAGTGAAATATATTTAAGCCTTAAATATTTATACTCTTAGTTTATATTTATATATGTATCTTCAACTTAAACTTAAGTAACATATTTTCCTTAAAATTGTTCATTTTCTTAACCTCTTACTATATTTTATTTTCACATTTTTCTTTGTATTGAATCTGGACTAGTGTTCAGTTTTCCTCCCTCCTCTGGTTGCAGAGCTACAAGACCATTCAAAATTGAAAATTGACTTGCAATATTTTGTTAGAAGAATGGCATAAGATCAATGAAAGATGTTTGTCATTTTAGCTATTTTTCTCTAAATAAGTTGGGGATGTGTTATGACTATGGTTATTATATTTGAATTTGAAGTTCAAACTTCTTATTTTTTGGTGTTATTTTGATCTTATGAATTATAAAAAGGAACAATTACATTTTATAGTACATTTAAAAATATAATTACAAGAAAAGTGCCCTCATTAAATATTTACATAATTAATATCTTTAAAATTTTATTTTCATTATTAGTACATATTTATGATTCCTTTAATTATGGGATGTGTTTTAATTTTCAACCATCTCTCCCACAATTTTCTCACCATCTCTCCCACGATTTTCTCCCACTCCATTTATGTTTCCCTTCTTCTTCTCCTCCCTCCCTCCGCCTCCTCCTCCTCCTCCTCCTCCTGTCCAACCCCTCCCCACCCTCCGCCTCCCCTTCCTCCCGCCTCTGCCCCCCGCCACCCCCTCCTCCTCCCTCCGCCACCCCCTCCTCCCGCCTCCCGCCTCCCGCCTCCCCTCCTCCCGCCTTTGCCCCCCGCTACCCCCACCCCCTCCCCCTCCCTCCGCCACCCCCGCCTCTTCCCCCCTCCTTCCTCCCCCTCCCTCTCCCTCCTCCTCCTCCCCCCCTCCCTCCATCCGCCACCCCCCTCCTCTTCCCCCCTCCTCCTCCCCCCCTCCCTCCGCCACCCCCTCATCCTCCCCACCCCCTCCGCCACCCCTTCATCCTCCCCCCTCCCTCCGTCACCCCCCTCCTCCTCCTCCTCCTCCTCCCACTGCCCACGCCCCACCCCCTCCCTCTGCCATCACAGCTCTGTTTTTGCAGTTTTTTATAATGCAGTTGGTAGCCAAACCTTTATATCAAGGTAACTAGTTCTGTTTTATTAAGTTTCCAATTTATTTTGCATGTAATACAGTTGGTAGCCAAACCTTAGTGCAGTTGGTTGCCAAACTTTCAGATCAAGGTAACTAATTCATACTGCAGGTGTGAAGATAGATTGATTATCTTGGTATAAAAGTTTGATTACCGTGGTATAAAAGTTTGGTTACCTTGGTATAAATATACAGTGTTCTATTTTTTATTTACCAACATGAAATTGGTTGTCAAATTTTTAGACCAAGGTAACCAATTCAGTTGTATTTGATTACTAATTTTATTTTAAATGTGATGCAGTTACAATTCAATTTTGCGGCGGCGGCGATGTGGCGGCGGCAGCGGTGGCGGCGAGAGAGGAGGATGATGAACATTAGCTCCTTCATAATTTTTTATTTTTAATTTTCTCATTTTGATTTGAATTTTGAAATATGGATTTGAAATTGTTGTTAGAGACAAGATTTGAATTTGAATTTGAATTATTAGTTATCCTTGATTTTAGGTTTATTTATTAATGTGAATTGTACTATTTTTGTAATATGAGTCTTAATTACACTCTTTTTGTAATTATTTAGTTGATGCACTTTTCTTGTAATTATTTTCTATTTGTTGTATACTTATGTAAAGTACCCTAATAAAAAATTTAATGAAAATGGGCTGAAAACGAGGTAATGTCATTTTAATAATTAGTTGCATTAGTTTTTTATTATTCATTTTTAACTGATTAATTTTAATGTTTTTTTGTTTGGGTTTGCCCAAAATTCGTGATCACTTATGGGCTGAGTTTAAATAATGTATTATAAGCCCGAATAGGTTGTGCTCAAGCTCGTTAATATTTGATTGGGTTGACTTTTGGCATCACTAGGCCTAATTGACAATGTTAAATAATGTTAGGGGTTTCAAATTTTTTGTTTAAAAAAATATTTTAAATGATGTGTTACCATAATATTGGTTGAGTAGATCTCATGAATGGTTATATCATAAATAATCATTAAAATATTTAATGTCATGTCATTTATTGTGACGCTCCCAAAATAGGTCCACACAACTCATTCTAAGTCGCCAGAAATAACACTATTGACAACTTCATTTATCCAACTGTCGTGCAAAATACGATAACACATATGTTGTGAATACCAACTGTGACTCTCATCCCTTTACTTTGATAGCACCTCACATTGATACTTTACAATTGTATCTTATATAAAAGTACAGTCAATAATTGTTTTAAAAATTAAAATATTTGAAAAATGCTCAAGGAAACCTTCGTACATGAGAGACTATGCATCTAAGTTATAATAGATATCATATGACTTGAGAATCATCATTGGTTGATCCAATAGACCCTAAAAAAACGAGAAGATTGTTATCATGTTATTTTCAATGATGAGTATTTTCTTGCCATATAATTATCTTCATTGTCTCTAATTGAGAATTATATTTCAATCAAACTCCAAGATTATATAGGTAGTGCTCATAGATATAATCAGCAAGTGGATGTGCACAACTCTATCTTATGATAACACGAAGTCGTATGTCAATAGACATTTTGTATGATAGTGACAAAACACCATTACAAACTTAGGTTCATCTCACCCTTTTCGGTTCACCAAAATCAATAGTTAAATGATGTATAAAATACGACACACTTATCTAAAATTCTCAATAAAATTATTTATATACTATTTAGGGGAAACCTCAACAGCTATAGACCACCGTTTTATTCTTCTGTTACTCCCGCTCGACCTAGCTACACTCTTATTACCTGAAAGGAATTGTGAAGAAAAAGAATGAGCACAACTAGCCTAGTAAAGAATATCATGACTAAAGATAATTAATTTATCAATAGCCTTCATCAGTAATAAATAAGATATTTAGAACATATGGTAGATAATAAAAGTTTTCAACCATAATTGCTGCGGAATCAAAAATTCATTAGAAGAGTCAAGTAGAACATAATGTCTATTATCTCCTCCAAATTAAAAGTTCATCGTTAATATTTCATTCATGTAATACTCATCAACAGTTTTTTGTTGCATCCAAGACAAAGAACTTTCATCACCTGTCTTCACATGAACCACTAAAATTCAGAACAATATTCACGTATCAACAATAATTTGGACATAAAAGAATCAATTTTTTATCGTGAATAGTACCCCATAAATAGTACTTTGTGAATAGTGCTTCGTGAATAGTATCATGTATTCGTAAATAATACCGTATACGTAAATAGTATTGTATACATAAATATTGTCATATACATGAATAATGTCGTATACGTGAATAGTAACTCCGACACGAAAAAGATAAAGTTTCATAATAAAATTTATATCAATATTTCGGTATAATGATATTAAAAGAAATAATATCATTTACTGGAAAAAAATAACATCCATTATCATCCCTTACCTAAAAAAATAACACTTCTGACTTTAATACCGAATATAATACTAAAGAAAACTTGCACTGTATAGCAACACTCAAGATATATAAATACTCATAAAAATATGCTCGATATTATAGAGAGAAAAAACTTTTGATTCTGGTGTGATTTTCAATTCTGACTTAAGCATATTATTTATAGAAAAATGCTTAGAACACCCAATCAAAAAATGTAATAAAATAATATTTTATATATAAAAAAATAATTCACGCCCACCCTTGACCAAATTCATCAACACACTAGTGGGGCCCACCAAAACAAAAAATTATTTTTTAAAAAAAAAAAAATTATAACTCCAAAAATCGATAATTCTGGAATTTCAATAATTCATAATAAATAGCCCTTTTATCAGAAAAATCTGAATCTTATGTCTGTTTCATACGAAATTTAATTCTCTACAACTTTCTAGAAGAAAGTTTTTTTAAATTCCAAACGAAAAATGACCGAAATTCACATACGGGTGATTTTCAACACCTCCATTTCGATAAAATACTGATAAAACATGTGACGCCCCCAAAATAGGTATACATCACTTATTCTGAGTCGCCAAATACATGGTACAGAATATAAATACAATCTTAAATATACAACAAAATATGTGAGTTTTAATACAAATATTGTCTTCTAGACAGTATCCACTCTCAGAATAAGTCTTCATTATAATTATTATCACACTATTTCATAGAATAATGAGGACTACTAATACTATCATCTAGATCGTCACTCCGTTCCCCGATTAGTCCCTGCTACATTCTCATTTCCTGAATAGAACAATGAAAGCAAAAGGGTGAGCTCAACTAGCCCAGTAAAAAATATTATGACTAAGATAATGCAGAAAAAAATTATCGTTAGCCTTCAACATTGTTAAACTGATAAAATATAACAAACATCAAGTTTAACTGCAGCGGAACAAGCAATCCATCAAAAGAGTCAAGTAGAGAATAAAATCTATTATCTTTTATTATTTAAAAAGGTTTTTCATCACTTTTATCGATGGGACTCAGCTTAATAAATAGTCCAGATCATCTCTACACTACGGCCAAGGATATTCTTTAGTATCACGACCACAAATTATCCATGCACTACGGGCCATGGATATTCATGTATTCATCAATGGCCATGATCATGCCAACAACTGTCCATCAATGCACTACGGGCCAATGAGAACTTTTACCACATCATTTGTAACATTACGGTCATGATAATACCGAATAATCCCTAGTCATAATCATACCAAATCCATCTATGCACTACAGGCCACAGATGACTTTCAACGTAATATAAACATGAGGATGATGATAATAATATAAAAATTCAATAAAACAAGTTCAAGAATTAATTTATCCAGTAACTAATAACGTCCAAATTGTCAACATGATACTGTTTTGTGGGGTAAAACTCAAGAATGCTCAGAAGAATATTTTCATGAAAAGATACTGGATGAAGCGCAAATATCAAGGATATTCAACTAATTTCATGGAGTATAAAGGCCTAAAATTTTAACCAATTGAGTATAATAAAGAATGAAATAACAAAAGAAATCACCAAGTATGCGATAGACCGCACAGACAAGTTATTCTAACAGAATAATAAATAACGGAATCAGGTCATGCGTAAATGCACAGACAAGATATTCCAACAGAATAATAAATAACGGAACCAGGTCAAGCGAAATTCGCACCGATAGGATGTTCCAATAGAATAATAAAGAATGAAATAACAGAAGAATTTCACCATGTATGCGGTACTTCGTATAGACAGGTTATTCCAACATAATAATAAATAATGGAATAACAGAAGTTCTCTTCATGAATACGAAAGAAATAATATCCCTTACCTTAGAAGAAACTGGATATAGGAGTAGTGAAGTAGATGAATACTTTTTCTTCTTTCTCTCTATAGTTTCTCTCTCTAGAGTTTCAGTGAATTCGTAAGAAATAATGAAGGAAGTAGCTTCTATTTATAGGAGAATGAACTGAATAGTAACTAATTCATGAACGATCCAGATTGATTTACTTTTAAACGGACGGTCCATATTGATTTACTATGCAGTATTAATAAAATATTCTAATAAAATAAATTTTTTAAATAAAATATAATATATTCTATTTATAATCTAATAAAGTGAATAACTTTAAAAAGTATTCTGTTTTATATAAAAAGATTTTATTATGCAAATACTATGCATAATAGAATATTATATATTCTATTTATAGTCTAATAAAACAAATAACTTTATAAAAGTATTCTGTTTTATATTAAAAAAAATTCTGTTTTATTACATTAATAATACTAATAAAATAAAATTTATATAATATATATATATAAACTTCTGTGACTTCATAAAAAGATACCTCAATATATTTAACAACATTTATCATCATTATTATAATTCACAATATTAATCGACTAGGTCATTCCCAAGAAAGAGAGGATTTTCCAATAAGGATTTCTCCATGTTGGCACACAATTAGGTGACCAAACCTCTCATTGGCAAAACTTCTAGACATTGTTAATATTGCAAATAATAATATTAATAACTCTGCCATCTCAATTATTGATTTAATAATATATAAAATATCGATAATAATTGAATCAAATAACGTGAGATACTATGCAACAATTACTGAAGCAATAATTGAACAAAACTGAGTTACTTCTCACGTAAGCATCAATAATTAATATCGTGTGTTACTATGCAACCACGCGTATTCATGTACTTTTAACACCGGGTGTTTCAACAGTTAACGGTAAAATTTCGCCGTTATTTTCATAAAATATTTTTGTCATTTTCTCAATCTGACAATAATTTCGTTATGGGGTCCACCAATGATTGTGCTGTCTTACGAATATTCCCTGTTAAAACGAATATTCTCCGACCAATCGAATATTATATAACAACTTGCGTACTTTACAAAATTTATAAATATTATCCACAACTATAACATTATATCAAATTCATTCCATAATATTTAAAAATGATATTTATAGAATAATCATCTTTATTAAAAAAATTGGGGTCATACAAAATACCTCAACATTAATTTCTTCATTTATATCAACATAAAATAAATATTTCCTTATCATATAAATCAACAATTAATTATTCACAAATAATATTACAGGATTACAATATTAACAAACAGATCATTCCTAGAAAATAGGGGGCTTTTCGATAATAATTCATCCTTACTGGCGCACAATTAAATAACCTAACCCTTTTCCCCGACATAATTTTATAGATATTATCAATAATGTTATTTAATAATATTATTCAAATAATATGAATTATTGGTTTGATAATGTAAAATACTGTACAATGATAATTATTGAAACAACAATAATATAAAATAATGTGCAATACCGTGTGCTACTATGCAACAACACGTATTACTTTACTTTAACCACCGGATTTTTTAACAGTGTTAACGGCAACAACTACACCGTTAATTTTAGAAAACTCATTCTTGTCGTTTTCTTCATCCGACAATTTTTCGTTACGGAACCCACAAATAGCTGCTTCGTCGTACGAATATTTCCCGACAACAAAAATATTCTACGACCAAACGAATATTCCCCAACAATAATGAATATTTTATAACCACTTGCTTATTTTGTAAACTTTACATATATCACCCTTAACTTTAATTTTTTTTATCAATTTAACTATTTACTGAATAATAATTATAAGAAAAAATTGAATACTTTTATTTCATAAAATTCGGGTCTTACATTTATGATCTATTCGAGACCAAGAATTTTGAGATCAAGAATTTGAGACTCATAGCATTACTCATCAATTATATTACAAAAATACGCGTCTCTTGTTGCACGAAATGAATTGTCGAGTCCTGACCATATATTGCGATAATTTTTTGTTAAATTATAATTATAAAATATATCAGTACATGACATTGAATACAAAAATATGATAGCTCCATTTATTATTCAAAAAATAATTATTACTAATACTTATACATATTATTATAAGAAACTCGACATAAACATTTGAAATTTTCTATTTTTTTAGTACTTCACTTCGAATATTTAGAAAAATAACATGTTTACGCCAAGTTTCACCGGCGCGTCCAATCACAGAATTCACGCGCTAGAACCTGCATAATAACAGATCACATAGAAGCTTGACGGCTTGTGCCGTCGGGGGATAACTCCGGTGTGAGAATAAGTACAGGCCGTTCACAAGGTTTAACAATGGAGGCTAAGTGTTTAGTGCTCAAAAGTAGGTCTTACCTGTTAATTGTAATCTTGGCCTTGTATTTATAGTACTCACCACCTTAGAATCCTCTCCGAGTTGGATTAGGACTCCTAGCTATGGTAGTTACCATAACATGGGTTCAACACAATCTACTTGAAAGGTGTAAGTGGAATCCAATCCAATCACTATATTTGGAGTTACCTTACTCAAATATGATTAGGAACCCGGACTCTGCACGCAGAAGAGCCCACTGTACAGGTCCAAACGATTCCACCATCAGGCCCGGGTCTCGGCCCAAATAACTCGAAGACCCAACCCCGAACACCACACGACAAGGCACGGTTCCGGCCCGAAGGGCTCTGAAGCCGAACCCGAAAGGCATCCACTAAGGTGAGGCTCTGACCCAGAAGGACTCGGACGCCGACCCGAACACACCTCCAACTTCACCATCGACTTCGGCCCAGTGGTCTCATAAAGCCCTTCTAATGTCCGGCCTTCGGCCCACATGAAGGTCGGAAAAAACGCTCCCGAAAAACGATGCACTCATCTATTTTTCTCATTTTTATTCAAGTTTACAAATCTCCATATCCATATTCCTACTCTAGTTGTTATGTATTTAAAATCATGAGTCATCTCTTACTTTTATACATTTTTTTAATATTTAATTAGTGTTCTATTAAAATTTTATATTCTTACTATTAATAATATTTAATTATATATTTATTTTTAAATTATATAAGCATAACTATTTGAGATTGAATAAGATTTTAATATTATATAAATAGATGAATATATATAATCAGATAAATTATTAATTTAAGAATTCTATTTGCAGACACCCAAAATTTTAATCTCTAAAATAATTTATAATTAATTACGCCAAAAGAGAAAAATTGTGTGGGAAATGATTTATACGAAAAAATAAGTGTTAAATTTATGATAAGTGCCCGTGCGAACTGCGAAGCACGATTTGTTTTTTAAATAAAATTACATACATATACATCAAAAAATATCTTGAATTTTATAAGAATAACTAGTGTATGTTCGAAAATGACTTATTTTAAAATAAATTATAAATTGAAATTTAAAATAACTTATATGTCATTTTAAGTTGTAATTTATAAAGAAAAGTTATTTTTGCTCATAAGTTAAAAAATAAGTCATTTTTAACTTATAATAAATTAATAAGTTAAAACTAAGTGTTAAATAAGTAAAAATTAAGTGTTGTAATAAATTGTTACTTGTCAAAAATGATTTTTATAATTTTAAAAAAGGAGCGGAAAAGGCTAACTATTTTTTGAAACATCTAAAAACAAGGTTAACTCCACAAGTGATGAACGCAGTGATCAGGTTTAGGTACATATCCACGGCTCTAAAATCCAAAGTTGTCGACACCAACTCACGATTAGGCACATTCCAAGTAAAAATAATTATCTGGTTGGTTAATCTAATCAAACCGTGACTATGGAGATGGAGTAAATCGAGAACATAACATCTAATAATAATTGTCAAGTGTCAAATTGACCAATTGAATAGTAAATTACAACTGCAAAAGGAGCTGAGCCTTTGGCTGCAATGTATAAAGGGCCAGATCTTGAGAATTTCCAGCTTAATGTGCCCAATATGAGAATAATATGCTTGTAAGAATCTTAACCCTTGCTCGTGACACAATAAATAGCATCCTCCACTGCTTAAAATAATCCCCAAATTTTGTAGCACATGCCAAAGCAAGGAGCAGTTGGACAGGGGAGAATCAATTGCTGTGTACAACAAGAGGGAGATAAATCTCCTGCTACCACTCAGTTACTCATCACATCACTACTAGAGCAGCCAAATCTCCACGTTGAAAACCCATCATAAAATGTTGAATCATTTTGAAGCTGAATTTTATAACAGAAGCTATCGAAACTTCATAGAAGCACGAGAATTTGAAGCATAGAAATTGGAAAATTTCTTGTTTTTACTTTTTGGTGTTGGAGGAGATTTCCAACTATTAGTTCTCGCCTTTTTGTGGGGAAAGTCCCCAGGATCCTCAGTGATCCAACCACCTCGACATTTAGATTTGGATGGTGTACTGTACCCTTCATATTGGGGTTTGTCCCTTTTACGAGTCTTATAAAGATCACGAGGCAAAGACCTGCCTTCGAAGTAGTTCTGGCGTTGTTTCAAGTGTTTTGATTTGGGGGTTGATAATTCGCGCTTTCTCTTTGGAGTCTACACAGATCGAGAAAAAGAAATCATAACATCATTACGAGGACAAAATAATCATACAAGGGGTGAGAAGTGAAAAAACTAAAAACAGAAAAAGATGCATAAACATATAGAGATTACAAAAATTGTAAGCTACTAAAGACCAGAAATCAAGTGAAAGAAATTGAAAAAGAAGTATTTACCTTAGATGAATTAGTGCATTCACGACCAAAATGTCCTTCACCACACTTGTAGCATGAACTTAGCGACTCCGTATCATTTGGCTCCCAGCACCACCTTGTGCATGCCTACATAAATGTGAAGATCTTAGTAACCAAGTAATTACGAACACTAGGTTTTAATACCTTAACCAGGTATATTTCAACACTGGCAACTAATTTTAGATCTCTTATTCAATGTAGAGCAATTGACTTGACCAAAGTTTACTGAATAAATAAACTTCACAAGTGATTTCATAGCCTTCATAATTGGTCAATAAACAAACTCGAAAAACTAAGAAATAATTCCTAAAAGCATTTTATATATATTCACAGCATACTTCATGATTGGACGACATAATAACTATTAATGCATTACAAGTAAACTAACATTCAGATATTCAAAACATCCCAATTCATTGAGCTATAACAACTAAAGACCAGAATTCAAGAGAAAGAACTGCGAAGTTTATACCTTAGCTGAACTATTGCATTCACGAGCAAAATGCCCTTCTTCACCACACTTGTAGCATGAACTAGGAGACCCCATACCATTTGGCTCCCCATGCAACCTTGTGGATGCCTATGTAAATAAGGGTGAATCAAGAAATTAACAAAGCATGTGAAGATCTTCGTAAACATGTAATTACTAACACTAGGCTTTAATACCTTAACCACATATATATCAACACTGACAGAATCAATGTTTGACGCATAAATAAACTTCACAAGAAATTTCACGATGTCCATATCTAGGTCCATAAACAAACTCAAAGAACTGTTAAGAAATGATTCTTAAGAACATTATATATTTACAGTGAATCCCTAAGCGGATAGCATAATATCACACTGCAAGTAAACTAATATTTAGATATTCAAAGAATACCAAAAAATTTACTTTTGGGGGAGCAAATATATTTAAGATGTGCATGGTTTTAGTCTTTTAGACCATCTAAACATAATCTGCTGAGTATGACACTAACACCCAATCTATTATTAAAATTATAGTTTTTAAAAAAAGTAACACTAAACCCCCCTATTGAGTATCATGCATTATTTGCAACATGTCAATCCACCAGAAAAATACAAACAATATACAATTTTTGTTCTTTTCTTTATATTCCATTACTCATTTGACCAACATTAACCTATAGTTTGTTGGTTATCTCTAACACCATGTAATACTATAATGGGGTTTATTATCACAATTTAAAGTTCAGAGAGTCTGTAGACTCTGTACAAACAAATCAAATTAAAAGATAACTTTAAAATATGAATAACAGAAATCATGAGATATAACGACTAAAGACCATAAATCAAGAAAAGAAATTGACAGCACAAATTATACCTTAGCTGAACTAGTGCATTCACGAGCAAAATGTCCTCCTTCGCCACACCTGTAGCATGAACTAGGTGTCTCCCCACGTGACCTTGTGAATGCCTATGTAAATAAGGGTGAAGATCTACATAAACAAGTAATTACTAACACTAGGTTTTAATACCTTAATTAAATATATTTCCAACATTGACAGATAATTTGAGATCCCTTGATGAACGTATAACTATTAACATAATCAACGTTTGATACATAAATAAACTTAACAAGAAATTTCACGACGTTCATATCTAGGTCAATAAAAAAAACACTCAAAGAACTCTTAAGTAATGATTCTTTAGGACACAGTTTATATTTTTACAGCAGAATTCCTAATTGGACAGCATAATAATGAATTGCAAGTAAACTAATTTAGATATTCAAAACATACAAAAATAATAACTTTTTGGGGAATATTTATTTCAAGATGCACAATAATCTGCTGAATGTAAACCCCTCTATAATTAGAAAAAGGAAAAAAAAAGGTGACCCAAAACTCCCCATATTGTGTGTCGGGTTAAATTCAACACTTCGATGCACCAGAAAAGATACCACAATATACAATTTGTTTTCTTTTTTATATTTCATTGCACATTTCACTAACATTAAGCTATTTATTGGTTCAGTCAAAAACCAGTATACTATAATGGGCTCTATTGTCACAAGTTAAAGATCAGAGAGTCTATTCAAACAAATCAAATCAAAAGATAACTTAAACATATAAATTACTGAAATCATGACATAAAACGACTGGAGACCAGAAATCAAGAAAAGAAATTGACAGTGAAAAGTATACCTTAGCTGAACTAGTGCATTCACGAGCAAAGTGTCCTCCTTCGCCACACCTGTAGCATGAACTAGCTGACCCTGTATCATTTGACTTCCCGCGCAAACTTGTGCATGCCTATGTAATTAGGGTGAAGATCTTCGTAACCAAGTAATTATTAACACTAGGTTTTAATACATTAACCAAATATATTTCAACATTGACAGATAATTTTAGATCCCTTAATGAGCATAGAGCAATTAACATAGCTAACGTTTGATGCATAAATAAGATTCACAAGAAATTTCACGATGTTCATATCTGGGTCAACAAGTCACAAACAAATACAAAGAACTATTAAGAAATGAATAAATGATTCTTAAGGATATATTGTACATATTTGCAGCAGAATTCCTAATTGGATGGCATAATAACGCACAGCAAGTAAACTAATATTAGATATTAAGAACAACCCAAAATAATAAATTTTGGGGGAATATATATTTTTCGCTGTGCAATATATAGGTTTTTAGCCCATCTGTACATAATCTGCTTAAGTGGGACACTAAACTCTCCATCTTTTGTATGAACCTAAAGTTTATCAGTTCACCCTATATCACCATGTATACTCTTAATGGGCTTTATTGTCATTTAAAGTTAAAAGATACAATCAAATCAAACAAGAGGGGTTATACTATATCATTCACCATGAATTAAAAATAAATGTTATGTTGAGTGCTAAGATGATAATAAATGTTGATAAAAGAAATAAAAAAAAATCGGAAAATAAAATAATTCATTGAAATCCATATTGAGGTCCCACCATAAATACGTGACCTTTGCAACTATAATTTTATCAACTATGAAGCAAAGATAAGTATTTCTAAAACCATGGTGCAGCTGTATTGGGATGCATCAAATAACTTTACTATTGGAAAGTTTGTCTAACATTTTTCAATGCTTTCATTATTTAAAGACAGAATTCTTCAGTTAGAATGTGTATTTAATAATTATTGGCCACTAGCTGAAAAGTGGTCAGTAAATTTTAGTGCTGATATATGACTTGTAGTAAATGAAGTATAATTGAAGGCAAAAGGAGGAGTTTCCTATTAAATGAAAATAAGATAGAGGAAAGACTTTGTTAAATAAATATGCATGGAAAGTGGAGTGTAAATATTTTATTAAAGTGAAAGGGTAGGGCAATCATTACAAATTTTTGAAAAAAAATACACATATTAATAAATATACGTCAATAGTATTCGTACTCCATTATCTACTATTATTTAATATTGACGTATCCATATAGCGTCGTGTCCGCATCTTAAATTAATATTCATATTTCATGCTTCTTAGTTTCTCCCTAAGGACTTAATTAATTGAGGGATGCATCATGGGAGTGGACAGGCAGTAAGAATCTGCAACTTTTCTGCACATTTTCTGCACAAAATCATCAAGAGTTGATATATTATAATGAGCTGACAAGAAGCTCTATTCAGATAGCAAGTATGGATGGCACTACCTATATCAAAATTGCAATAGGATAGGATTTTCGTGAAAAAACAGACACCCATCTCTAACTAACATATACCATGCTATTTGGATAGAACACTCACATTTTACAATGAACACTACATGTATCAGTAAAATACATCAACTTCATAAGCAGAACCATGGGATACATAGAAAATATATTGATGCAGCAACATGCTGATGACAATTAAGTATCTAACAACTTACCAGACCGGTATGGCCAGATTGACCACATCTGTAACAAGAAACTTCTCCCACAGCAGGACCAGAATAGGTAACACAAGAAAGATGGCCAAAACTCTTGCAAATGTAACATTGTATTTCCTAATTAAGACAGTTGAGAATCAATAATTAATACAGAAATTGGATCTAAAAAGAAAAGTAAAATACCTCTTCCAAAAGTACCAATTTCTAGATACGTATGCACACATCCATATTAAGATACATACATATGCATTAACGTAATGATAAAAGATTTTGGTGAAGGGTATTTTGGACCTTGAGATCAACAGAGGAATAATCACTTTTGCACGAAAACATTTCATGTCCAGATTGCCCACATTTCAAACATATCTTGGCACTATAAGGTCCCCCAGAAAATTTCTTATCCGGGCAATCTTTTGCTCGGTGACTTCCTTTTTTGCAGATAAAGCAATCTTTTCCCTGCCAAAACAAATGTGTACATGGTCCCAATTAAATAAGCTTACAGAGCCACTTTGCACAAGATATAGAGAAAATGAATAGAAATCACAGTCACATTTCCATACTCCATAACTTTCTATTCTGATAACTTTTCATAAAAATTATCAAGGCTAAGAAAGAATACCTCATCTCAAGTAATTACATGGCCTTAAACAAGAACCAGTAATAACAGCCTATATTTAAGAATTCTAATCTGCGGTGAATTGGAAAGCATATACACGTTCATATATTATGCCATCATTTGGGATATAGCAACACAGAGATGTATTTTATTAATATGTGATGGTTCATCACTATAAATGAAGTACTGGCAATGTTTTAAAAAACATTCATGGGGTGCTTTTAGGGAAAGTTTCGAGGCAAAACGCAACAAAAAAGTACAAAATGCATTTACTGCAGCAGGAGGCTTGTGAGGCATTCATTTTCCCCGTGGGGCACTTTTTTATTTTATTTTACCTCGGGCTTTAATTTAAATTTATTTTTTTTATAAAAAAACACAAAGGAAAACAATATGGAGAAGAAGCTCATAACCCTTGAGAATTATAATTTTGACCACACAAATTGAAAAAGCTCATGTGACTCCTAATAAATATGTAAATTATAATATTTTCTTTATTTTTTTCCAAAATTAAATACACACACACATATATATATTTAAGCATTTAAATTTTCAATACTCGAAAAACTCATGCCCCATGCTTCGGGACATACGCGTCATCTTGAGGGAGCTGGAACACCCCGCCTTGCACCTTTGCCTTTTAAAACACTGAGTACTGGTAACTATTTGAAACCAATTAATTAATTGTTACGGAAGCTGTACTCTCAATGGTAGCAGGTACACCCATGATCCAACTAGCCTTTCTGCTTCTTTACAGGATGACGATGCCACCTAAAGTGAAGTTTTCACATGTCATCCAAACACAATGAAAAAGGATGTTCATTCCTATGCATGCTGAAATGTCTCAAATATTTGAAGAAAACTCAACTAAAATAAGAAAAGGGATGAGACCAACCTTGTAGAAATCGTACACATGGATTACCTATGATATTGGAAACTGGAATCTGTCTCTAGCTAATAAATCCTTGGGCTAAACGGAAGTGCAGAGGCATAAAGATCATGCCTTGATTTTCTCATCACCTACTACCAGACAAGGAGTCTTATCTAGGAAAACATTCAAAGGCTTTCACCATTTTCACCACCACTGTTTAAACTATGGTATTAACTACTACTCCTTTAGCTTATGGTTACAAACACCAGGACATCAAACTCTAGAAATGATTACTTCCATGTATTGCCTGTAATATACATAAAAAGCATCTTACATATGATAGATGAAATTTCTTTAGCATTCATAAACAGGTCTTACATGTCCTGGCTTTGTTCACATTGTCATCAACTTTTCTTAATTTGGACACACAATTAACAGTCTGACACACAGGCTGCCAATGCCAGTAAGAACTCCACCTACTCATCACTAGAAGAAAAATACAGAACAATCTTCCAAGGCTTCGAAATTCAGTCGTTTCAAGCTTCCCTATTTCACAATCTAGCTTCACTTTGTTATTATCAATAATTGAAGCTTTAGGCACATATATAGGAGACCAAGCTGGTAATTAATGCCTTAAACTCTCCTTAATATTGCTCATAACAACAAGATTTGTAAGGTTTTTACATTTAGCACGTGTTTGCAATTGTGTTTTCTTGCCAGACCAATAACAACATCAACTGATGGAACCACCTTGCAGCTTATTAAACCAGTATTCTCAAACTCAATCCCGAATCTTCTTTTCTTAAAACAGAAACCTGGGTCATTACCATATGCACTTTGAAAATGTCCTCCTAATCCCTACCACCTTAAGATAAGTGCCCCTGAATCTCAGTGATGGGACTTTTCAACAAAATTCATATAAGACAACTCATTTACGATAACACACAACTGCCTAACTTTAGTTCTCAAAGCAGCTTCACCCAAGAAGATGATTTCCACATTCGACCAAAGGAAGAGAAGGATGAAATTCTGAGTCAGTAGCCCGAGAGATTTATGAACAACTTCCATATACTTTTTTTCCTCAAAGGCAGAATTCTTGAAGTCCCAATTCATTAACATCACCCAAACACAATAAGTTATAGCCAACTATCAGTGTACAACCATCATAATACAACAAAAATGATTTTAAGAAATGGCTACAATAAAATTCAATGCTTTCTTTCTCCCTTTCACCCCAGTACAACCCATTTCCCTTCAATTTATATATCCAGGAATTCTCATATCTTCCAGGTATTACATCAAACACTTTAAGCCCATTGTAAAAATCAGTGTTCTAAAAGGCGGCCGTCTAAGCGCTAGGCCCCCTTCTGCCGCCTCGCCTAGGCCAAAAAATCCCTCCAGGAAATTAAGGGGGCCTAGGCGGGAAAGGCGAGGAGATTTTTATTTTTCTAATGATTTATCATATTCATAATGCATGTTGTAGCATATCAAATCACAACAATAAGCGAACAAGATCAAGTCAAAATGAATAATTTTATTATAGTTGTAATTTTTGAACTTGTACCAACTTCAAATTATATAAATGATGATACATTTGTAATATTTAGTTTAAATCAATATAATTCTTAAATTTATGTTTAGCTTCTTAAGTTTTAATATTGAATTGAATTCTTGAAATTTTAAATTTTATTATTTAATAGCAATCTTGTTTATGAATAAAACTAATACGTTAAAGATATGTGTTTGAACTTTAAGAAAAAGCCTTTATTATCTTTATTATAGATTGTTTTGTTTGGATAAATGAAAGATAAATATTAAAATTAGCTTAAAAACAAAATCCCGCCTAGTCCCCTAGGCGCTAGGCCCCCCGGCCGCCCACCTGCCTCCCGCCTAACGCATTTTAGAACATTGGTAAAACTAACAATTACAAAGTAGATAGGATGTGGGGAAATGAGATTGACCTTTTGTTTTGCATCAAATGCTTGCTTGTCCAATTTAATAGAGACGATACTGAGATTATGGACGACGTTAAAGGATATCAAATAACCAATGCCGTCCTTAACGCAATTAGTAGCAGACTCCTCACCAGCTTCTTTCCCATTGTTCCTAGTAACTTTGGCCTCTTCAATCAATTTCCCCAATTGCAGTCCATCTTGAGATGTATCTCGTTTAGCCCTTTCATAGAACACCTTGTTCATAACACATAGCTCTCGCCATTTTGCCAATACAAAGGCCCTGTGCAAAGAATCTGAACAACATAACTTCACATAGTCCTTAATTTCTTCCTTCAGTCCTCTAACCAAGATACTTACCACCCATTTTTCATCAAATTTTCCCTTATTCCAAACCTGTGCTCGGCGCTTGAGTTCCAAGAAAGAATTCTCATAGTCAGTAACTAAGCCAATTTGTTCATGATACACAAAGTAATTAATCACTAACTTCTTGTGTTCCAACTCCAATTTTTGAATCTCCACTGCTGTGATTACTCGCAGATTTTCTTTCTCGAAGCTTCGCAAATGATCCAAAAAATCATTGTCTTCTTCCAATAATCCGATTGTTCACCATTTGATTCGACCATGGCAACTTTCAATGAAAGCACCATTGTTACGGGATATTCGAGTCTCCCGTAGAACTCCATAAATTAGAGAGAGAAGAGAGCAGAAATTTAGAGAGAGAAAGCTAAAATTTGTTTAATTTCATTGATACATTCTAGTGACACATTCAGCTATTTAAAATAAAGGAAATACAAGATAACATGAGAATGCATCTAAGCCATTCATTCTTACCATTAAATCCTAACCCTCCATTCTTACCCAATACCCATTTTAACTAGGCTAGGATCCTGATCTGTAACACGATGTGTCTAAACCGCATAGCTTTTGAAAGAAAAAAAAATCTTCTCACTCAGGCAATGTGTATTTGCGTACATTTTTCTAACAACACGCAACATGGGAAGGTCTTCTTGGGAGTTTGAAGAAAGAAAGGGGAGGGAGAGAAGCGAAAAGACCTCCTATATTCCTATGCCAGAATAAACACTTTAAATAAAAGGAAAAAAACAAGACGAACACAAATCAAAAGCCAATTTAACCATCTCAGCTAGGCAAAAGAATAATCAAAACCACTTCCATAACAGTTTTGAGCAAAGTAAGTTGTCATCCAAAATGAGTGAAAAAAGACGAGATACAAAAAAAAAGAATATAAAGATTTTTCTTGTACTCTCACAAACCTTCGTGCACTGCTTTACATTATGCTCCAAGCTCCCACAGACGAAGCAAGGCCTCCTGCGCTTAGCTGACGTACAGTTCACCGTTGTATGTCCCTCTTCACCACAATTATAGCATGCTCCCCAACTGCTATCTGGAGGATCGAAGTACCTAGGCCCTCGCTGAGGGAATAATTTTACAAGGATATACCACAGTAAGCCTTTATATGGAGAAATGTTTCTCAAATTGACTTCATACATATTACTTCAACTCACAAGAAGCTTCCTTAGAACAATGTTATCGGATATGTCAACTTTCCCTTCAACCAATTTATAAATATCCAAAACTTCGGGTTCCCCTGCCTTCTCTACTTCCTCGTCAACAACCACCTAATTCAATTGAAGAGTGAGACTTAAGGCTATAATATTGTAGTGAATAATAATAATTCTCACTCAGTGTTTGTGTTTACATAGTAAATAATAATGCGAAAATGAAGTCAGATAGTAATTTATGTAGACCAATGGATATGAAGTTATGAACAAATAAATTCTTTACTTTTCATTTTCTTTTCTTTTTCCTTTATATTTCGTCATTTACCTGCCCTGTTGCAAGTATTTGTGGAAAAAGATTAATACTTTTTTCAATTAGACTAATTCCAAGCATTACCTACAAAATGGGGTTTTACTTAGTTTAATGGAAAGCGATAAAATTTATACTCTCCATCTCAAAATATAATATTGAGTTTAACATTTCAAGTCAATATGAGATATTTATAAACTCAAAATCAAGGTGATCTATTTAACTTTTGACAAAAGTAAATCTAGTACTTTTAGATAGCTTACAATTGTCATAATTGTATTGTCTACAAAATTTAATTCATATCAATTTAGAATATGAAAATATCTCAAATTAACTTCAAAAGACTAAAATTAATCGAATTCATCAAGTAGTTCATATCAACTAATATTATCTGACCGTCTATATTTCTATTAAAAACAATTAACAAAAAATGCATTTTGTAACTTGGATTGTTTGTTTCTAGAGACCTGGGGAAACAGAAATACAAACGTGATTAATGTCAAGACTATATAATGACAACTAAACATTCAAAAAAAATCCCAAAACGAACAAATACACATATATACATATATACACACGTTCCTCTGAGGTGCTTACACTATCAAATTCAGCTACAACCCCTTTGTTCTTCATTTCATCTTTCTTCAATTTCTCTTTCTTATCGTCCCGTACAACTTCAGCAGCTGCTTCTAGCAAAGATGACTGTGAGAGATCGAAATGTGCATCGTTTTGATTGTTATTACAGGCTCGTAACACTGATTCCTCCACGATTTTCAAGCTTAAGTCTTGGTTGGCCTCTTCATCGTCGTCGCTGCTCAGCAAAATTGGAGACGATTTTAATGGATTCGGCTGTTCTTCTTCCTCGTCTAATTTTAGCATGTTTTCAATCTTACCCATTTTAGAGATGGAAAGAGAGAACGAGGGTATGTTAAACCCTAACCCTAATTATACAAAGAAAGCCAAAACCTATTGCACAAATACACGGTACAGGGATCATCAAATTCACAATAAAAAATATTATTTTCATAATAAAAATATCGTTATAAGGTTATAGATCTTATAGTTACAGTTTTTACCGTCGTTATACATCTATTTTGTTATAAAAATAATAAAAAGTGTTGTGAATTTAACAATACTCAATTATAAATTATAATGTTGAAAAAAATGAGAGGGGACGCATGTTAATAATAAAAAATAACATAAAAAAGCGTAATATTTAATAAAAACTAATTAAATATGTGAATTGTCAATAACAAATTATGAAAAGATAAAAAGGAAATATGTATTTGGAAAATAAGAAAAAATTATTTGAATTTTGATTTTGATAAATTATTTTAATTATTTGATTTTGAAAAAATTAGACATCAACTATTAAATATTTTGAAACTAATTTGAGATTTGTTGTGACTCGGGAGTGTTAGTGTGTTACCCTCCATTTCCCAAACACAATTTTTTTGTCTTGTGTTCTGTTTTGTTGGCCGGCCTGCACTATTGTTAGACTGCAAGGAGTCTTCCAAAACAATTCAACGAAATTCAAATCAAGACAATGAATGATTAAATCACATGTGACAAAACAATAGGACATTTTGAGTTGGGTAACCCTTCCATAAATAAAACAAAGATAATGTTCTTCACGGTTATCAAAAAACTTTAATTGTCCTATGTTTTGCGTATTAGGTAGGTACTATGATTATGAATCGTGGTACAAGAATTAAACGTCTCCTTTGTTTCACGTGCTTGCTATGCAAAAATAAGTTGAAACTGAACCCAAAAAAAAGTCTAATTTAGCATAAACAATCAAGATCTTATTGCAAGAAAGTGCAATTTCTATTCCTTAGTTGGAAATTTCTGTTATGAACTTCTTGATGACCAGCATCAACTCTTTTGCAGGTGTTGAATCTGGATCAATGGTAAAGAAGCCATGCTGCTGGCCTTCAAACTCTACATACTCAATCTTCTTTCCCCAGTTTTTAAGTTTATTGGCATAATCTTGAGCTCTATCTTTCAGCAGATCACTTCCACCAACCACTACGAGGATTGGATCTAGAGCCATTGGTTCAAGACTAGGGCTAACGGGTCCAAATGGGTTCACAAGAGGGTGGTCTGTGGTCTCTCCAACTGGTATTGACAGCCTCCAGAACCTGTGGCCATTGAACCAATTAATTTTTAAAAACACAACATAAAGATACAAATAACAAATAAATAAAAACATTGAATTGCAAGTGCATACATGTTTTATAAAATAAATTGTGCACAAACCTGTCAATAAGCTCCCAATTTAAGAATGCATCTTTCGGTCCCTCAGCCTCGGACTTGCTTAATACAGTCCCACCAAAGAAAGGTGCCAAATAAACATAACCCCTCACTCGAATCGGGCTCAACTCAGGCGAACCAGCCCCTAAACCAACCGCCAGATTATGAGCAATATTACCACCTGCCGAGTCACCAGATATAAACACGCGGCTAAAATCAGCCACATCATTAAGCCAAGCATCCGGTTCCTCCGCAACGGCTTGGCCTTGAAGCCACTTCACAGCCGAAAACCCATCCTCAATAGCCGCGGGGAGCCGATTCTCCGGAGCCAGGCGATAATCAGGAGAAATAATCACGGCTTGTAGCTGCGAAGCTAACTTAAAACAATAATTCTGGCAATTAGGCCACGCGCGTGAACCGATACAAAAGCCGCCGCCATGAATGTAATAGAAGATAGGAAGCTTAGCGGAAGTAGATGAAGCTGCCGGCTTATATAGCCGAAGCAGAAGATTATTTACGGCGTCAAAGACAACGTCTTTGAAAACAACCGAGCCGTCATCACGAACCGGAACTTCAAAGCTCGGCTTAGTGGACCGGACAATCGAACCGTCGCTATAAATCCGTAGCACACCTCGAACTTCCTCCACCTCATAAATGCTACTAGTAGACATCACTCTGTGTGTGTATAAATTTTTCTCCGGTTGGAAAGTGTTTAGGTTGTATTATATATTGGCATTTTCATGAAGAAGATGAAGGGGAATATATAAAGGCAGGTGGGTCTTAAATCTTAATTAATAATTTGTCCCAAATTGTATAAAGGTTTTTAGTAAGGACAAAAAGGGTTCAACTGCTTTACCGTTTTGTGGATGGAATTTGAATCATTAGGTTGATGTTATACCTGTTGGGGCGTGATATTTCTCCTATTTTGGGCCGGGTAGATTGGACTTATTTATTAATTTGATCCATTGAGCTTTTATAATTAAGTCATTGGGCTTGTTGCACCCAATCTTTATGTTGACTTCATTTAATCCTATAAGGACCGGGTTGGGTCAGTGGGTCTATCCATTGGGTCACTTAATATCTATTACTTTGACTTGTAATGATGATATAGTATGACAGTTGACCAAGGTACCTGCCATGCATTAATGTGGATGGGATTATAGTCGGCCGGCGGTGTGAACAACAGCAAAAAGTAGTGGATAAGACACATGCAGTCAACAGAACCCATCAGTTCAGGGGGATATGTCAGATGGTAGTAGGTGGCACAGTGATCCAGGCGAAGATATTTTATCATACCGAGTAAGTATTCACAAAACAGGTATGTATTACACACAATTACAGATTATCATTCATTCTCATTACACTAGACTTTATTATCCTCTTGAGTTAACCTTGTGAACATACATACTTATTCTTACGCCTGAGCTATCCCCCGGCGGTCCGGCCGTCAAGCTTGTGGTGTTGTCGTGTTTACTGTGCAGGATCAGGACGTCTTTCGTGATTGGGACGTGGAGAAAGATCTTGGCGTTAACATTGGCGCTAGAAGGAGGGCTGTATTCTAGTGTTCTTGAAATTTTCAATCACAAATTGTAGCTGCTCTACGTCGGAATCCATGGTGAAGAAGAGTAGAACAATTACCTCTAAAGGATACCTGATGGCTATGACTTCGTCTACACAATGAGTATCTGTCAAGGATTGATTGGGTCCTTCAAAGAATGCTCATGCTGGTACTGCTTCCAAGCAGGTTTCTGAGGGTTCTCGTTCGAGAGTCCAGGATGATGCTGGAAGAAGATTGATTTTTGCTGTCGAGAAGAAGACCTGACCATGGTCGGAAAAGGGTAGAAGGCATATTGCTTAGAATCCTATACCGAAATGGTCAGACTGACAGACCGATCAAGTTAGAAAGAAGTCTACACTTTAAAGACATGTCTCGAGGCCCTCCTCGGGATCGAAGCGGACACAACAGCTATTTTCCTGATTGTTTGACCGAGAAAGGTATTCCGCCTTATTGGTCTTCGGGATTATGGTCGAAGCAGAGTAGACGAAGACACAACAGCTATTTTCCTGATTGTTTGACCGAGAAAGGTATTCCGCCTTATTGGTCTTCAGGATTATGGTCGAAGCAGAGTAGACGAAGACCCAACAACCATTTTCCTGATTGATTGACCGAGAAAGGTATTCCGCCTTATTGGTCTTCAGGATCATGGTCGAAGCAGAGTAGACGAAGACCCAACAGCCATTTTTCTGATTGATTGACCGAAGAAGGGTACTTCGCCCTATTGGTCTTTGGGATTATGGTCGCAGCAGATGAAGAAACTGATCCAGGGAGCATGCACCTCAGAATACAAATAAGGTATTCTGCCTTGAGTATCCTCACCACAGTGACAAAAAGTTTCACCGAAGTAAATCCAGAAATTACACTCCAGAGAATCCATTAAGGGCGCACCGCCCTGTGGGCACTTGTCTTCGGGGAAATCCATCTAAAGTTGCAGCTCCAGATAAGGAGTCCGACAAAGCCGTTGCAGTACTTCAGCAGAAGCAGAACTCGTGGACATTGCATGCAGATGGATATTCTATTTCGGACATCAGTATAGCAGGCTATTAAGGAGTCGATCACAATAACAATTCCACCGCCGATGAATTATCGAAGCTGGCCACTACAGATGTTTATAACTTTAACGACAGATGGCGTCATTTCTTCGGATCAGATGCTGGCAAAGAAGACCAAGTACAAGAGTGTCAATTTTGTTCTCATTGATGAGAATCTTTATCAAAGGACCTTTTTCGTCATCATTGCTTGAACATTTGGTTCTATCCGAAGCAGAGTGTGTTCTTCGGAAAGTTCACAAACGTATTTGTGGCAATTATTTGGCCCGAAATTGTTGACCTACAAAGCACTTCGGCAACGATATTCTTGAAAGAACTGGGGATTCAGCACAGAAAGACTTCGGGTATTCTACTTTGGACCCATCTCCCACTATTGAGGAATTTCGGGTGCCGTCCGAAGCTGCAAATGTTATTTGGAGGATTCATGTGGATATTTGTGTCAGCTAAATGGTTCGATCCCACATCAGCCACCAAAAGGCTATATTCGATTTTATCTCCTATACCTCTTGCTGTCTGGGGGGTAGTCGTACTGGGTCCATTGCCTAGGGATCAGGTTAACAGACGCCAGCTCATGGGATCGAAGTTTAAAACATTCATGAGGGACTTCGGTAGCTCATCCATAGTCTGACAGGCACAGCAAATGCCACCTCGGTGTTAGGAGGTTCGGGAGGACTCGCTGACTATTCGATGGTAGCCTCTTCGAGAGGTGGTCACTATTTGGCATTGTCAGGCCCTTCGGGGTAGGCAATTGTCGCCACTATTTGGCATTATCAGGCCCTTCGGGGTAGGCAATTGTCGTCCTTTTGGCATTGTCAGGCCCTTCGGGGTAGGCAATTGTCGTCACTTTGGCATTGTCAGGCCCTTTAGGGTAGGCAATTGTCGCCACTATTTGGCATTGTCAGGTCCTTCAGGGTAGGCAATTGTCGCCACTATTTGGCATTGTCAGGCCCTTCGGGGTAGGCAATTGTCGTCCTTTTGGCATTGTCAGGCCCTTCGGGGTAGGCAATTGTCGTCACTTTGGCATTGTCAGGCCCTTCGGGGTAGGCAATTGTCACCACTATTTGGCATTGTCAGGCCCTTCGGAGTAGGCAATTGTCGCCACTATTTGGCATTGTCAGGCCCTTCGGGGTAGGCAATTGTCGTCCTTTTGGCATTGTCAGGCCCTTCGGGGTAGGCAATTGTCGTCCCTTTGGCATTGTCAGGCCCTTCGTGGTAGGCAAGTGTCATCTTTAGACCTTGTCAGGCCCTTCGTGGTAGGCAAGTGTCATCCTTAAGACGTTGTCAGGCCCTGTGTGGTAGGCAATTGTCGACACTTAGACCTTGTCAAGCCCTTTGGGGTAGGCAAGCGTTGTTCTTTAGACTTCGTCAGGCCCTTCGTGGTAGGCGAATGTCATCTTTTGGTTTTGTTAGGCCTTTTGGGTAAACAAATTCCCAATGAAGCAGACCTGTCTCACACTTCGGTAACGATAAGTATGCATTACTTTATTTTGTTCAAGTGTTGAGTTCGGATTATATTATCATTGTTCTTAACTGTTATATAATTTGCTTAATTATTGACTAACAGTTTAAGATAAGAGACACTTGCACAGTTTTCAAGTTGATTGATGATCCATTATTGACAAGAAATAATAAGGCATGATGTTGATATTTCATTAAATATTAACTGTTCACATAAGAATTAGAATTTTTACAGAAAGTTCTACAACTAAGGATAAGGAGAGGTCATCTTCAGGCTTCTTCCTTGTCATCGTCACCATCTGAAGAGTCTAAAAGATATGGATCTACATTGGCCTGAGCCTTTTCTTACCTTTACTTCAGCAGATTTCATCTACTTCAGCGTTGCATCTGGTCGATCTTATCGTCCAGATCGGCGGATTTTCTATATGCTACTTGGATTTCTTATAAAGGTCTTCGGTCAGTGGCGGACTCAAATTCTTAAGGGCCCGAGGCTCTTTTAAGATCTTCTTCGAGCTTCTGACGATGTGTCAGATGCTTTGATCCTTTAGTTTGACAGATTGACATTTATATCAGTGACGACCCGATGAGTGACCTTGGTCGATTTTAGTTCTTCTTTGATCTTGTCGATATCCTTCCGAAGGCATTCATTGTTGAAGAGAGCAATATCAAGATTGATTCTTTCTTTCGCCAACACAGACTTCCGGATGGCGTTATCCCTTCAGTCAGTATTCTCTTCGGATTTCTTTTCGGACTTCTCTTTGGTATTCACTTCGGCATCCTCTTCGGTATCCTTTTCGGTTTCTTTATATTTGGGACGGAGGCACACGAAGATAGTGTTTGCTTGCAAATGACCATTATTGGTCAATTAGTTCAAATTAATGGGCAGCGATGTCCATGATGGAACTATCTCCTTACAATGATCATCGGTACCACGGACGCACGCTATTACCGAACCGATATTTCATTCTATGGCTTGAGCTTCGGTAGTTAGAGGCGATTCAGTTGGTACTTCTGTAGAGGTCGGCGAAGATGAATCCTTTACGTTGCTATTTGATGTTCACCAGAGGGGCTTCGGTAAGCCGTATTTTGGGCCTTTATTGGTCTTATTATAATTCCTTTTGTCATGAATCGATGCCATTTATACTCTTTCATTAAACATCTTGTTTAATAAAAGACTAGGGGGCGTGATATTTCTTCTATTTTGGGCCGGGTAGATTGGGCTCATTTATTAATTTGATCCATTGAGCTTTTATAATTAAGTCATTGGGCTTGTTGGGCCCAATCTTTATGTTGACTTCATTTAATCCTATAAGGACCGGGTTGGGTCAGTGGGTCTATCCATTGAGTCACTTAATATCTATTACTTTGACTTGTAATGATGATATAGTATGACAGTTGACCAAGGTACCTGTCATGCATTAATGTGGATGGGATTATAGTCGGCCGGCGGTGTGAACAACAGCAAAAAGTAGTGGATAAGACACATGCAGTCAACAGAACCCATCAGTTCAGGGGGATATGTCAGATGGTAGTAGGTGGCACAGTGATCCAGGCGAAGATATTTTATCATACCGAGTAAGTCTTCACAAAACAGGTATGTATTACACACAATTACAGATTATCATTCATTCTCATTACACTAGACTTTATTATCCTCTTGAGTTAACCTTGTGAACATACATACTTATTCTTACGCCTGAGCTATCCCCCGGCGGTCCGGCCGTCAAGCTTGTGGTGTTGTCGTGTTTACTGTGCAGGATTAGGACGTCTTTCGTGATTAGGACGTGGAGAAAGATCTTGGCGTTAACAATACCATTAATGAAAAGACCAGGATGATTCGCTGACTCAACGTCTCAACCCATATCCAAATACTCACATGCAGCCAAAAGCAATTGACATGCACAATAGTGCTACTTTAATATTATATTTTTCCAATTTATATGATTATTATGGACTTTTAAAAGGCTAGATGACACTCTTATCTCTCTAATTTGTCACCTATTTTTAAAGTTGTATTTAAAATTTATTTTTTGTAAATTAAGTCCTTAAAGTGACTCTTATATTTCCTTTACCCATTTGACCACAACCCGACCCATTTTGACCCAACCAGACCTAGTTTCGCACGATCCCAATTTCACCAATTATTTTTTTTATAAAAGAAACCAATATTCTGAAATTGTTTTATAACATGTTGTAGTTTTTTTAAAAAATTTAGTTGGTGAAATAGGGGTTGGGTTAGATAAAAATTTGGTCAAAATGGGTCGAGTTTATGTCAAATCGGGTAAAAGTAACGGAAACGCCAAAAAATGTCACTTGAAATACTTAATTAGCAAAAAAATAAACTTTAAGAATGATTTTAAAAGTGGGTGGCAACTTGGAAGGACAATTTTTTAAAAATTAATAGTATTTTTTAGATAGTTTACTATGTTGATCATTTACTAAATTGAAAGTAATTAATTCATGTCATTAAAGTTGAAAATGTCTTAATTTACTCAAAAAGTGAATAATGATCTTATGTTTCGGTTAAAAATAAGTTAGATATGATGAGCAACTAAGGGATGGATCACAAAGGGTTGCAAAATGAATTGCCAGTAAAAGAGGTAGATGTTGTGTATAAGGTTATAAAAGGAATCAAACAGTTCGAACTCGCTCGATTCATATTTATTTGATTAATATTTCAATTCGAGCTCGACTCAAAATATAAATAATTCAAATATAAATAAATTTTGAAATTCTATAAATTACTCGAAATTCTTTAAATTGTAATTTTTCTATTGATATTCAGATCATATTTGCTCAAAAAGTTTAAATTATTCAGGTTTGATAGGAGATCGTGCTCGACTTGTTAGCTAAACGAGTTTCAATCAAACCTTATTTCATACTCAATAAATTTTGTGTAACAAATCTGAGCAAATTAATATTCAATTCGACTAAATTCATTTATATTCCTAGTCGTGCAAAATAGACTGTGATTCAGTAAAAGAGGAAGATGTTACAAGCATTTTACCCTTCAAATTACAAATATCAAATATTATCATTTTCTTTTCCTTCATTTCTCTAATGATTATAATTTTCTCTCAACTCACAAATGTTTAATCTAAAAAAAATATCATTTAATTTTGAGAATTTATATTACCACAATCAAAATTGATAATTTCATAAATTATCCACCACAAAATTAATGAAAGGCACACGCCCAAGTATTGTAAACATATCAGTTTATATATAATAACACATCGTTTTAATTTTATATTTATATACGCACTAGTATATGGATTTAAACCTTGAGGTTATTCCTCAAGATCTTCGCCATTTCTTCCTCCCTTTTGGATGGCATTTCTCATAATTAAAATTAATTACACTCATTTTAACATACAATAGCAATAAATCCTAGATATTAACACGTATACTGACTCTCACGCCTGAACTATCCACCGGCGGTCCGCCCGTTAAGCTTGTGGTGTTTATCGTGTTTACTGTACAGGATCAGGACGTCTTACGTGATTGAGACGTTGGAGAAGATCTTGACGTTAACAGTTAACAGATGACATTTCTCATAATTAAAATTAATTACACTCATTTTAACATACAATAGCAATAAATCCTAGATATTAACACGTATTTATTCTTAACCATTGTTCCAAGCAGAAGTTGAAATTGAAAACTCAGAAAAGACAATGTTTGCCGGGTCTAGTTGTGCATTGTATTGTGTGGGAGTACAATAAAATTTCAGTCCAATATAAAAATAATAAAAAATAAAAACATTATGGACATTTTCGTAATATCGTCGTATTCTAAACCAAAGAAACGGCTCCACATTTCAAAATTTTCAAATCCGAAACTCGAACGGTCCACTTATTTGAATTTCGGCTAAAACCCCCTTCCCCCCCCCCCCCCCCCACTTCTTCATCCACAACAAACTGCATCTCGCAGACACAGGTTCCTATAATTTTCACCTTCTGAACTCTGTTTCCCCTGAATTTGAACCACCATGCCGTTCATTTCGGAAGCTGCGAGCGCAATCAAGAGCCGATTTGGGTTCCACGACCGCAGTTCCGATCCAGTTCCGTCTGTTCGGAGCACTCCCGATATCTTCAAATCAGCTTCGAAAGAGAACCTAATCCAGTCGTCTGCAGTTGGGAGCATCGCCGAGAGAGGAGACGACCAGATTTTCGAGATCCGTGAAGATCCTTCTTTTTGGAAAGACCACAATGTTCAGGTACTCATTTGGAACCGTATTACGTTCAATCTCGGAATAAAGTACAGATCTTTCGGTACAAAGTACAATGTCGTGGCGCAATACTTGAATTGAGAAAGAAATTTGAAATTGAAGTGTTAGTCGTTAGTTTTTACTGTTTCCCCCAAATGTAGGCTATGCTTAATGACAAATTTATTGCTTGTACAACTTTTCAAAGATCAAGTACAATCATATGTTGATGTTGCTCTGGTACTTTATAATGATGAGTGAATAAGGTTGATAAATTCAATGGAATTGTTAATTGCTAGTTTTGATCAAGTGCGCAGATTAACGGAAACTAGGTTACTTACATTTTTATTATATGTTTACTTGCATGTTTATAGTAGGCTAGTAGCGATATAGCTGTCATCTGAATTATTAAGGTCATACTCATGGTCCATCGTAGAACAATTGGGAAGTGAACTTGGTTAGTCTAATCTTTAGAGTATCAATGGCTTTAATTTAGAATTGATTTATATTAACTAGCGCATAACAGTTTTGTTTACACTTTTGACGCGAGCAAGCTTGGGTAGGGATTTATGCACTTAAATGGAAGCATCTTGCTAATCTATTTTTTTAAATAACCAATATATAATGTAATATGAATGATGCAATATGTATAAATAGTCTTTTATCTCATGGAAATTATTATTTTCAGCTCCATCTTTCTTGTTAAAACATTTGGTGAACATATATGATGAATGTCACACACTACGTAGCTTGTTTGTTTTGTTTTCTTTCAGTTATTTATTTAGACAAGCAAATTATACGAGTCCTCCAAGATTGGGTTTGATGGTTGGCGTATTTGTTTGATTTTGTTTTGAAGAATACCCCTGGTTCCTAAGTACAAGGTTCCATAATTGAAATTTGAATATACACTTATTATAAACAGTATTTTGTTACCAGAATAACTTTATATCCTTAAGTTTGCTTGTATTTGTATATATTGAGTTGCCAAGTATTTTGATATATATTTATTTTGTTTTGATCATTATACTCAGGTTATTATAAGAATACGACCTCTGAGTGGTTCTGAGATATCTTTGCAAGGATCTAGTAAATGTGTTAGGCAAGATAGCTGTCAGACAGTTGCATGGACTGGGCATCCGGAATCACGTTTTACGTTTGACATTGTTGCTGATGAAAATGTTAGCCAGGTATAGCTCAACTTACTTCTTTTACTCACTTACATTTGTCTCTGTCATTTCATGGTATTCATATTACACTTATAATAGGAAATGCTATTCAAAGTGGCTGGAGTTCCAATGGTGGAAAATTGTATAGGCGGCTATAATAGTTGCATGTTTGCCTATGGCCAAGTGAGTTTCTCTATTCTTACTTCAAATTGTTATAGTTCTTAGTTCTTTCAATGGACTTTGATTTATGAGTTGAATTCCTTAAGAAAGAAGGGGCTGAAGTGGATTTTCCATCTTTGGAGGATATATCTATAAGGCTAACTTAATTGCCTTGATTAATAAAAATCAACCTGCTTCTCTTTTTAATTCATGGCAATAAAACTTGTAGTGATGTCAACTTGTTCAACTTTTGGTTGCATTCTTGTGTCAGAATTTAATTGTTTATATGCAGACTGGAAGTGGAAAGACTCACACGATGCTTGGAGACATTGAGGGAGGCACTCGAAGACACAGTGTCAATTGTGGGATGACACCTCGAGTCTTTGAATACTTATTTTCAAGAATTCAAAAGGTATATGCTTTTAAGTTTAGATACATGATAATCTTGGACAGAAGTTGGAAGATGGATATGCATCCTCTTTCATGAGTGGAATAAATTCTTCCTATACAAATTAAATTGTAAATGATCTTTCTATACAGAGATCTAAGTGAAATATGTGCACATTGTTATAGGATTTTGCATATGAAATGGTTATCATTGGTTGTGAAGTATTTATTTCAAGAGGCTTATGAAGGCTTAGTTGTCAACGTGTGTTTTTCTAGCTTCTTAAGAGTAGATGGTGCATATATGTGGTTGTAGAGTTACTGAATTCCTTTCAACTTAATTACAAATTGAAGGTCTATGGCACACGTGTATGCACAAAGTTAACATTTATGTTAAAATGGGAGCTTCTTAAGACTCGATGGTGCATATATTTTTAGAGTAATCAAATTTCTTTAAATTCATTACATATTGAAGTCTATGGCATTTGTGAGCACACATACTAATATGTTCTCAAGGTTTGGATCGAAAGATAACTGATTTACTCTCTTTCATTTTATAAGGGTTATTTTATTTGTGTAGATTGTGTTTTTTACTTCTAAGTCAACCTCTCATGGTTTAGTTGTGGTCTCACAGGAAAGGGAGGCACGAAGAGATGAAAAAATAAGATATACATGTAAATGTTCATTTCTGGAAATATACAATGAGCAAATTCTTGACCTTTTGGATCCTTCATCCACTAACTTACAGGTAGCTGAGAGAATTTTCGAATTTACATGTTATATTCATCTTACTTTTGAAGTTTTTTATTTTATTTTATTTTAAAAACCCCATCCTCCACACAAAATAAGAAACAGGCAAGACCATTTGTGTTTTAGTGAACCTTCTCACATTTTTAGTGATGAACAGTTTATGAAAGTTTCATTTTGTCTAAATAGGTCATTTCAAAATATTTTGAGTCATTCTTAATTTCCTTCTACAAAAGTGACCACTCTAATATTTGGCCGGTGTGCTACAGATAAGAGAAGACACTAAAAAGGGGGTTTATGTAGATAATCTTTCCGAGATAGAAGTTGCAAGTGCTAGAGATGTGATTCAGCAACTTGTTCAGGTACTGCAACTCCATTACCTAATTTTGTTTATGGTTCTCGATCAGGTCAAGTCAACATCATGTTTCTAGCTGTTCAAATTAAATTGTGTGAAACTTTGCTTGAATTAATGTAGCATTTGTAAATTGCTATATAACCTGTAACAATATATTTGGCATTTAATGATCATGTCTAGGTGTGAGTTTCTTATTGATTTATCTTTATCCTAGTATTTGTTTTCTTTTTCAAAAATATTTTTTTTTGCATGTCACTGGTCTTCTTTTAATTTGGAAAGTAAATTGAAATTTAAACCAGGCTAATACAGTACATATTCATCATAAACCTATCTAGATCCCCCCCCCCTCCCCCAAAAAAAGAAGCAATCTTAAGTCAATTAGGATGACAGGCAGAAATTAGCAAACATTAGTTCTTTGGCTGTAAGAGATGGGCAAAACAAATCAAAATTTCTACAATACTCGTTACATCTCCCCCACCCTTCATTCTGTCATTTTTTGATTGCTGAATGTCCATCATTTATAATATTCCAGGGTGCTGCAAATAGAAAGGTAGCTGCCACAAATATGAATTGTGCTAGTAGTCGGTCTCATAGTGTGTTTACATGCATCATAGAAAGTAAGGTGAGTAGCTATCTGTTATCTCCTTTGTTTACTAAAATTTCTCCCCCATTCATTTATGATTGTGAAATGAGCCCTAATAATTCTTCTTTTATTTCCTCACTTTTTTTATACCTGACCAAGTGTTTGTTTTTAGTGGGAATCTCAAGGAGTGACTCATCATCGGTTTGCTCGGCTTAATCTTGTTGATTTAGCAGGCTCTGAAAGGTAAAATAGTATTTTTGACAGAGATGTGGAGTTTTGATTTTTTTGTTTTGAATGATCCAAAATCAATACCCATAGATATTTTAACCTTTTTATTATTATGATATTTTTTTTATCACAGGCAGAAGAGTTCTGGTGCTGAAGGTGAACGCCTAAAGGAAGCTACCAACATCAACAAGTCCCTTTCGACTTTGGGGTTTGTTATTTCCACTTTGCATCCTCAATTTAGCAAAGTTGAAATTAAGAAGTTCTGCAGTAACTTTGTAAAATTAAACTTATTCTATTTGATTTTCCAATAAATGACATCTAACTGAATTGGTTTGAAATGCAGACTTGTGATTATGAACCTTGTGAATATATCTAATGGAAAATCACTCCACGTTCCTTACCGGGATTCAAAGCTCACATTTTTGCTTCAGGTGAATGCTCTAAACCACTAGGCACACTTTTTATTCTTTAAGTCTATATATTAGTACCACATCTACTGATTTCTATTGCTCCAGTCTTGTACATAATTTAGTTTGATTAAGGTTAGTACACTTATTTCATGTCAGTGTCCAATATTGTGGAAAAGCTGTTGGCTAGACTGGTCATACTAATGCATATGAAAGGATAAAACTTTTGTGATGTTTAATGTGATTGGTCAATTCTCTTTTTCCAAATATTTTATGGCCAACTCATGCTCACATTGTTAATCATGTAGAAGATTTAAGTCACCAAATATTCAATTAAACTTATCTATTTCCTTTCTGTTTTTCTTGAGACTTCTTTTACATGGTGTTTGATTGAAATATCAGTGTCTTCAATTTGTCTACTTGTGATTGCATAAGTCTGCTTCTTATGACAAAGCATTCACTTGGAAAAGTCAGAATCTTATGTATAATCAATGATTTGTAATGAGCAGTCTTATAAATTTGCTTATTCCTTCTCTTTCAGGATTCACTAGGAGGGAATTCAAAAACTACAATAATTGCAAATATTAGTCCTTCTAGCTGGTCAGTGGTTCTTGCATTTATATGATTACTTGCTTTCAGCCCTTCACTGCAATATAGATGATCTTATACTTCTATTATGTATTATTTGGACTTTGATTGCCTTAGAGTATGAGTTAAAACCATTCCAAGAAAATAAAATAAAAAAATCATCTGTAGACAATTGTACATTTAGTGCATAACTTCTTATAACTGATGTCTTTCACATTTATTGGTTGGTAAGATAAATAATTTAATTGCTTACACAATACAATATACAGCAAATAACTAGAAAAGGAAAAGAAAATATAGAGCAAAGAATTACAGATTACCCGACCTGAAGTGAGCACAGAAGAAAATACAGCGCAAAGCACTTAAAAAAGAAAGTATAGAGCACGAAATACAGATTACCCGTCCCTGAACTAAGCACATTACACAAAGGCTTTACACCTAAATCCTATAAACAACTGGATTATGCTCAGCAACTGGAGTAGGCATATGAAGACCTGATTGTGAAAACTTATGATCTTATTCTGTTTGGAGACTTGGAAGGGACTACAGTTTTACTAGAATTTCAAGAAAAATTAGTTTGTTTGTGATATACATACAAACATTATGTCATGTGGAAATATTTGCGCTTGGCTTTTGTCATTTATTTGTTTGAGATAATTTGGTCTTATATAATAATCATTTTGGGTCTTGCAGCTGTTCCCTGGAGACTCTAAGCACATTGAAGTTTGCTCAACGTGCTAAGTTCATTAAGAATCATGTATGTCATCTTTTCACTTTAGGATAGAGCCTGATCTTATTACATACATAACCACTTTCAGAATTATATACATGAACTCCTTTTCGTTATTTCATTTTTTGGGGTTGTTTTTTTTGGGGGAGGGGGAGGTTCAACGGTATCAATATGCCAGCTTCCTTTTGTAGTGTCTAGATCTATTTGCTTTTCTGTTGTCTATATTTGAAACATTCAATTGATTGGGTAGCATAATGCAACTTATTCCAAGCTTTTCCTTCCGCCTTCCGATCTTTTGTGGGGTCTAGATAAATTCAGTAGTCCTTTAGTCTTTCTGTCCTCATTTGTATCTGCAGAAGTTTTACTAACTGAGTGCTGCTTTAAATTTCCCTCAGGCTACAGTGAATGAAGATGCTTCTGGAGATGTCCTTGCCATGAGGATGCAAATTCAACAACTCAAGGTTCTTACTTAATCTTTTTACTTATTCCATTTCCAACTAAGATTAAAATTATAAAATTCTACTGAATAGCTTGCCTTTAAATGTATGTATGATTTTTTTCAGCCCTTTGGAACTTTTTTCAAGTTTCAAGAAAGAGTCGAAATTAAAATGAAACACTTCTTCCCATCTTCTCTAAGAAATATAGATGTTTCACATGTAGCAAGGGCATTTAAGCATTTTTTTAATTTTCTACTGAATATTGCTTGAAACTAGTAAAGTTATTATTTTCTGAATAACCTAACTGGAAATGATAACTTCCAATAACCTACATATTTTTTATCTCCCTAATCCTTAATCCTTAACTGGAAATGGCTAGTTGGTGGTTGTGTTCAGCAAAACTTTGCATTGTGTCAGTGGGAAGATTCTTTTTAAAATTTATAAAAATATACTTATTTGTGAAAAATTACTTTTTATGAGAAAATTAGTTGGTTTTATTGATAAAAAGGTGTTTCTAGCTCTAATAAGAAAGTGAGGCTTACATAAATAGTTTTTTGCTATACTGTTTTAGTGATTTGGCACTGTTATAGATAATTATTTCTCACCTGCAGAAAGAAGTATCTCGGCTGCAGAACATAGTTAACGGAGGAGCTGAAAATCAAGAAAGTGAAGCTTGGTCTGTATCCTTTCCAGGAACTCCAGGATCCTTCAAGTGGGAAGGAATTCAAGGATCATTCAGTCCATTTACATCTGATAAAAGGGTGTCACAGGTGCTCTCAGTTCTTTCTTCCACATTGAGAAAAAACATTCCTCACATGGTTAAATTCTAAGAAGTTTGGTTCCATTTTCAGAAAAGAGAGTATGAAGTTGCCCTTGTTGGGGCTTTCAGGAGGGAAAAGGACAAAGACATGGCATTGCAGGCATTGACTGCTGAAAATGAGGCGTCTATGGAGTTGGTATGGTTTAAAAACACATTACTATTCAATTTGATAGAAATTACTAGAAATTAAACTAAAAATGAATACCATACATTCGCTTCCTCCAAAAGTAGGAAATCTGCCTTCTTTTAATAACATAAATTACGTATAAAGGATCATGTGGTCACATTAATTCTTGTGTTCTCCTTCCCTGAAATAGTTCTTGTTATATGAATGATGCAACAAAAATAAAAGGAAAGAGAGAAAGAGGTTGAAAATAGTTCTTGGTATATTAGGCAATATGACATGATATGGAAAAATATAGTATATTTGGATTGACTCAGGCCAAACAAAGAGAGAAAGAGATACAAGGACTGAAAATGAGATTAAGATTCCGAGAATCTGGGATAAAGAGGTTGGAAGAGGTTACTTCTGGAATGATTTCAGCCGAGACACATTTGTTGAAAGAAAAGGAGGAATACTTGAAGGAAATTGAAGTGCTGCGCAACCAGATTGATAGGAACCAAGAAGTGACAAGATTTGCCATGGAAAATTTGCGATTAAAAGAAGAGATCAGAAGGTATGTTAATGTTATTCGGACGATGCTATTGCCTTTAAAACTGACTGTTTGTGTAAAACTTTACTATTTTATTCCATCTTTCCCTTTTAGGAAGTCCAAAAATACTTTCCCATAACCAATTGTTTATATCTTCAACTGTCCTCTTTATTTATTCAAGTAGTTGAATTTTTAAACCTTATACTGTTGTTGATTCTTCATGCTTGGAAATGCAGATTAAAATTATCTCGTGAGGAAGGAGAACTGGAAAGGATGAATGAACAGATTATGATACTACAGAATAAGGTTCAACAGGGTTACTATTAAACCTTTATTTCAACAGTCCTGAGTAATTATGTATGTTTTTATGCTTTGTTTTGTGGCCAACAATTTAAACATAACTTTCTCTTACGGTATGCAGTTGCTTGAAGCCCTTGACTGGAAACTTATGCATGAATCAGATTCCTCAACTTTTCAGGTTCTAAGAAGGCGTAACTGAATCTAAAGGCTTCTATTGTTTGAAGATTATCTTTCTTGTAAACTCACCTCGTGGCTGTTTTAATGCTACAGAGAGGAATTTCTGATGCGGCGATGGATGTTCAAAATGATAGTAATCTGTTGGGGTCCAGTAAGGTAAGATCTATGCTCCCTTATAATTTCTCACATGTTTATATTTTGTTGATCTTTCGTCTATAAAAGATAATTTCTCACATGTATATATTTTGTTGGCCTTTCATCTATAAAAAAAGGAGGTGCTAAATGAAATTTCAATTTGAAAGATGAACCTGTCTTAACTATATTATGTTGAGATTTATGAGAAACGAAGAATTGAACAAGATAAAAAGGGGTGTCACTTGGTAGCTGTTAAAGATATGTATGTATTCGAAATGGGTACCTTGGTGCCTATTCAAAATCATGTCTAGCCCGGGCTTCCAAAAGTAAATCCCTTCTGCATGTTAATGAATAAAGATTTCAAGTCTTCTCCACAATCAATGTGGAATATAGTCCTTAAAATTTTAAAAAACATGCCTTCTTGCTATATTCTTCTTCTCTAATCAATTAAGGACTTCAAACCTTTTTGATGTATGGATCTATTCATGCAGTTTTCAAGTTCCAAAGGATTGGAATGCCAATGACTATGGAAAATCTCAAAATATTATCAGTTGCATCCTGTCTTAGGGTCATATATATTTGGCATTTTATTGCCAGCCTGTAACCAAAACTTAACGGAAACTTTATGCCATATCATAACATTTAGAGGCACTTCTCATTATTTTCCAAAAGAATTTGCATTGTTATCAATATCACTACTAAAACTGCCATTAGCTAAATTTGCTGAGAAACCCATCACATTATTTTTAGTAGTTGAATCAGCATGATAATGAGTTGATCACCCTTATCTATATTTGGCAATCAAATTAATTCAGCTAAGAGTTATGGTAGCTACCTAGGGGTCTGTTCCTGATTAGCCATCAGGAAGTTTTATGCTCCTCTCTTTTTGCTACAACTTGGATATACTGCAATGTCTATTTTTAGCCAAGACATTGTGCTTGCTTATTATGAATACAATATATGTTTTCATCACAGGAATCAGCATCACCTTGGCTTGCTTCAGTCAATGAAGAGAATGAATTTCTTCGCATGCAGGTATATCTGCCTTGAACAGTTTTTATTTTCAATTACAATCATCGTAACCTACTTTCAGTTTTTCCATAATTGCAATACAAATAAGTTCATTTGGTCACAGGCTATTCAAAACCAATCAGAAATGGATACACTGCGCAAGAAACTTGACTACTGCATTGAAGAGAAAGACAAATTGGAGAGGTAAGTGGTTCAGTGTTTCTTGGATTTGCTCTCTGATGGATACATTGTCTAGTTACTAAAAATCTTTCTAGCCTTTAATTAATAATTTTCTCTTTCCCTAGCTGATTGTGTTTCCCTAGCTAATACAGTGATTCTTTTATTTTCTTTTTATTATTTTTGGGTTTCCTAGAATATTGTTACATCACTTTGTAACCATCTGTTCTACTATCATCTGTCATTTGTAAATATATTATTTGAAATGGATGATAATTCTAGCCACTTCATAATGATTTCAGAAACTTGCAGGAATGTTAATGATTTGGTAGCAGAATTAGAAGCAGAGAGATCTTTAAAAGCAGCAGCCATGATGGAACAGATACAGAAATCGCAACTTGATCTCCCTCCACTAACATCTGATCACTTGACTGGTATACCTTTGAATGATCAGACAGAGCTTAAAACCATGGTGGATGCCATTGCCGCTGCAAGCCAAAGAGAAGCAAAAGCTCATGAAATTGCAGTTGTTTTGTCCAAAGAAAATGATGAACTCAGGATGAAACTTAAGGTCTTGATAGAAGACAACAATAAACTGATTGAAATATACGAACATGCAGTTGCAGAGAATATCAATAAAACCAGTAGTGGAGCTCAGAATTCTCAAGAAGAAAACACTGAAGATCAGAACAGTCACTTCACTGGATTTGCTGAAGAAAATAAGCTACAGAGAAAAAAGAATGTTGAGAACCTAGAACATCAACTTGCTGAAATGCACGAAGAGAATGAGAAATTACTTGGTCTATACGAGAAAGCAATGCAAGAGAGGGATGAATTTAAAAGAATGCTATCTTCCGATAGACAGATGCTTGTGGAAGTAAACGGAGACTTTAGTTGCCCAGAAAAGCTTGTTATGGTGGATGAAGGGGAATCTATGAGTTGTGATGAATCTTCTATATCTGGTAAGGAAGATATCAAGACATGGGAAGCTGATTTCTTTGGATCAAATGTGCAGGATGAAGCTGAAGATATCCAGATAGAGAATCCAACTACTGCTGCTGAAGAAAAAGATTTATTGGAGGAATCTTTATTTGAAGTGAATGTGCTTGACGATTACAGCCAATGTTATGGAAGTCCACGAACAAATGATTATCTTGATATTGATGAACATCCTAGCTTTGTGGATGCAAGAAGCGTTATAGAGTGCGACTACGTGGAACCAGATGTGCAAGAGAGAGTAGAGGCAGATGGGTTAGATGTATTAGGTGGAGGTAAAATGATTACCGAGGAAAGTGGTTTTCCTGGATTGAATGCAGAATGTCTTGAGAATATTCAGGTGAATGACATGAACAAAAATGCTAGCAATGGCATGGACATGGAAGCAAAGTCATCAGATGCCACTGGGATAGAGGTGTCGAAGGATTTATTTTCAGTCAGGCTGAAGCTGGACAAAGTACAAGAAATGCTTTCGCATTCAACTCAGACTATTACTGTGTTTGGGTCACTTGAGAGAGCAATCATTGAGATTGAAGAGCTCTCAAGAGAAATTGAAGCATTAGATAATAGTATTTGTGTGAAAAGGCAGGAGTACATGTCGTCCAACCTTCTTTCATTGGAGATGCTGGAAAAAAGAGCGCTAATTGACAAGAAGTTAACGGCACTTAAATACTCTGTATCAAGCTTCTCTTCATCTGTTGGTTATTTTGAACAGCGTGAAATTCAAGCAAGGGAAAAGTTAAATGTGTTGCTGTCTAGGTTAAACCAAAAGAGAGAAGAGTTGGCTTGTCTTGAAGTCCATAAAGATGAAACCGCGGAAGCTCAGAAGAAGATTCAACTATCTGAAGTTGAACTAAAGAACAATATCACAGAGTTGAAAGGGAAGATAGAGCAAGAGAACAGAAGGCAAGAAAATGAAAAGGTTCTCATTGCCATAGACAATGTTGACAAAACAGAGGCTCACTCGTTGCAAAAAAACTGGCAGTTAGCTGGTAAAGCTACTGATTTACTGAAATCTGAGGAAGAGAAAACAAAGCTTCAACTTGAAATGAAGCAGGCTCGACATAAACTTGGTATCACAAGAAGGGAAACTGAAGTTTTAAACAGCAAGTTTGAGCAGGTGGAGAGTAAAATACAAATTGTTCAAATGGAAATACAGAAAGGTTCGAAAATGGTGGAGGAGATGGACCACAAGCTTCAGAGTATCATTGAAGAGAGGGAACTGGTATTAGAAATGAAAGAAAATGGAATGATGGAATTTGAAAACCTGATCTTTGAATATCAGCAATCTTTGTTCGAATCACAATTGAAAGAGGAAGAGATGAAGATTTTGGAAGAAGAACTGCAAGTCAAATTGAGAAGAACAGAAGAGCTGCAGACTGCAAAAACTGCAGCTACAAAGAGAAAGGCTCAGCTATTGGAACAAACAATGTGCCATTCAAGCTTTCTATCTGACAAGATAGAGGAAGAGCTCCAAAATGTAAGGCAATCTTTTATGGAGTTGAAGTCATTGCTTGGAGATGACTGCTCAAGTGAAGCGTTCTGAATTTTTTTAGTTCATATTACTCTAGTACAGAAAAAACACACCATTCTCGTGGTTGTCATTCACCTGAGCTCTGATTTGGTAGTACTATTTTTTTTATCAGTGGATCACATGTTGTGAATACACAGAACAGAACAATGTAAGGAAACAAACTTGAACAAGCTGATCTTATGTTTTTCCACATGAGCAAATTCTTATATTTTACATGTAACTTGTTTCGGGGCCTTTCCAGGGTGTGTAGTGTAATTAGGCTAAGTCGGGTTTTCAAAGCTGGTTTTCAACTTGTTTCTAGCTTGAAAATACAACTCATTGGCTCTTTAATCTCATTAGTCCATATTTAGCAAGTTTGTTGTTAATATTAGCAGGTAGTTTTAGTGTTAAGATGAAATGATGCAATTATTTTTATTTGCAGGTTTTACCCTTTTCTTTATGTGAGTTTTAATGAGAGTTGTGTTTTCTACAAAAATAAAGATAGGGCACCAGAATAAAAATTCAGAATTGTGTATTTTTTCCCTACAGTTTAATATGTGCTATTTTTCAAGATTTCTTCTAATATTTGTAGTTTTATGATTTTACAAGCGTATTAGAACTAGGTGGTTAACTGAGAAATCAATCATTTTTCTTAAATGCACAACAATAAAACCCTAAAAGAAGCAAAAATAAATCATTATAATACTGATTCACCACTACTCTTATTTTTACCTTTTTTTAGGACAAATAAAGTAATTATCATAAATAAACCCCACAAAGCGGAATAAAAAAAATGATAGTAGTAGTGAAAAAGTTGGACAACCTAGTGTAGTTCGGAAAATCAGCAAAAAAAGAAATTAAAAGTTTAGTACTATTCATATCAGCATAAAGATCTCAATACAATGGAGAATACCCCTTGTGAACTAGCTTTCTAACCCAGCACGGGCCTGTTTACATTCTTTCTTAGTTATGGCCTATGGGTGGTTGTGGTTAATTCATCAACATATAAAAATAAGAAATTGATATTTTTACAATATTTTTTGATATTTCCACATGAAAATGTATAGCGAAGGTGAAAATGTCTCACATGCTATGCAGGGTGTCGAGTAAAATTCACAATCCAATATTGAATAGCTAATTAAGTTTAACATTAATTATTTTATATCTTACTAGAAGAAAGGAGGTAAAAAAAAATTCCTGAAGCACATTGTTCGGTCAGTCTTTCGTGACAATCTTTTCAGGAATTTTTTGAAAACATGTGATGGCAAATATTTGATTGTTAGAAGAAGACTATTGAATAGGAAAAGGGTCCTTTATTATTACCACTACTTTCCCTGCAATCGTAGCAGTATCAACACGGACACTCGTCAACCGCTTCATGGCTTGCGCAAAATTATTTGACTGCTCTGTGCCTAAATCATACCCTCTCCACCTGTCGAAATAAAAATGAGCAAACCATGAAATACGAAAGATATTTGAGTAAAGAGTTTAAGAGTTATCTATCATGTTGGTAAAATCATGACATTAAGTAGCATATTCAAAAGGTCAGTTCCCCACAATAAATATACCCTATTTAATCTTTTCAACCTATTCCTCAATTGTCCAAACACCACCACATGGGAAGAAAGATACTTCTACAGCTCTCAGATGGAAACTCATAATATGTTTGTGCAACAGAATATAAAGTTTCAGATTTTTTCAAACTAAAAACAGATGTATAAAGTTGGGAGTTACTTAACGAACCTCTGAGAAAGGTCATGATTTCATCAATTCCATCAACAACTTTTATTTTTTTAATCAAAGCCATGATATGTAGCTCCTAATAACTTGAGGTGCATTCATACTCAAGGGGGTAACCATCTGCATCACCACTAAAAAAATTAGATTTAAATATAATTTGTACATTTTTATGCAGCTAAAGAACAAATGTATGGGGATTGCAAAAATTTTAAGGTAATATGAAATTAATATTTAATGACGGGAAAAATTAACAAAAGAAGTATTGTAGACAATAATGAATAAGATTAAGGTCTGAAATTTTTTTTCTTACAACAAGCACCATAAGAGTGTCCTGTTGCTGGGAAAAAAGTTCTCATAGAGATAACATTATATTGGAACATGCTAACCCTCCCAATCAAATAATTTAATTTGATAATGCTTACCAAAAAAGATAAGATAATAAGGTAATTTAAAATCATATAATTTAACTTTTACCTTTTAAGATGATAGGTCATGGGAGGTTTACAAAATCCAATCTCAAGATACTAACTATGTCTGGTCCCAATAATTTCATAAAATTGGAGAAAGAAAATGAGTACATTAGACCTATTCTTACCTTACCAATTTTTTTTCATCTGTTTTCTTCGTTGAACTACTTTCAAAATTGTTTATTCTCTAGCGAAATCATTGTGTAATGTCTTCTTCACTTAAAGGATCAACTATATTACACCAAACGAAGGCATTAGGAAATAAATAGAAAATAATCAAAAAAAAGAAAAAGAAAAAGAGAAGAAATATTGAAGATAAAGAGAAAGTTAAGCTATCAAGTCATGCAAAAAGAAAGTCAGAAAATTTACACAAGGAAATAGACGTTTGTCGAAGTTTGAAGTAGAAAAGAGATCACCTCCATAGGTTGCATCAACTCAGACAGCCAGGCGCATATAAAACGATTATTTTTCAGTGATTTATTTGTTTTTGTAATTCTAAACGTTCAGTTTTTGGGAAAGGGACAGCAGACTATCATAATTTTTCTTGATCTTTGATAACTATATCATAATCCAAGTATTTCTAGACTAGATATTTAGAAACAAACCTTTACTTTGTGTTTCAAAAAAACAAAAGAAAAAGAAAACATGCTATAATAGCTTCAGAGTTGCATAATACTGAAAAGTTAAAACTTATAACCTATGAATTGGTACAAAAAGCAACAGACAGAAACAATCGCTATTTCCTTCTCTCCCATTTTTCTAAAACCAAATATACTCAAGAGTCGCAATTCAAATGCACAACTAAAGCATAATCTAAACCAAGCACAATTGATCATATATAATGAATTAACAATTTAAAAGACGCAAGATAAACCATACTAGGTATGAAAAAATGATCCCTATAAGTGTGCAATCTGCCAAGCTATCTACCAAGTTAGGACAACAACAAAAAAATGGGTTGCTCCAAGCAATAGTTTAATGCAAAACAATAACATCTTAGAGGCAAATTCCAATTGCAGGGAATCATCTGAGTTGATAATCAAGCCATTAGTTCTAATATATTTGTAGTCACACAGGTTATAATATAAATGCATGGCCTACGTATATCATAAACAGATAATAAGAGGAAAGTAAAGAAAATCAATTAAATGCAAAAACATACAGCAAGTAGATAGTGGAACATAAAAAATGGACCTTTGATGCACAGTACACAGACATTCTAATAAGGACAGGGCAACTGTCATACATAATTTATATTAATAAAAATTAATCTCAAGGGGAGAAGGCAATTATATTAGTGCAAGTGCGCTCTCCATTGCCAATCATAAGGAATAAGTTTATATGACTCCACCCATATACCAGTTTTATTTTGATTGATTGTGAAGGTTGCTTTATTGCTTCAGCACAATGCATTCATTAAAAATCCATAAAGATTAATAAGTAAAATGTGTTAGGTATTCAATAAAACGAAATGAGACTCCTTAACGACTGCAAATAGACTAATGAGAAACTTAGGGGTTGTGCAGGAAAAAAAAGGGAAGAAAGTTACTACACTTACCAAAATATCTTCTTTGTCGCATTTTAACAAACAACTAATGTGCATCATCCCATGTCAGCTCCATATATCCAACTTTCAAAAAATTAATGCTTCTTTCTGCAATTTTTTGACAACCAACATAGGAACTCAATATCATTATAAATTCATACATGCCAAACATATTCAGAAACCAAAAATCACACAATCACAAACAACCAAAGGAAATCAATACCAATGCGGATGGAACACCCAAATATCACACAAACATAAACAAATGCATACATAATCATGTGCACACATGATCTGGATAAACCCATATCGATAAACACACCTTCATCTACAACGTTCACATTCACACATAACGTACCAAGAGAGAAATTTATAGAACCTAAATTGGAAGTAAAATGATGAATACTTACCCTTAGGCCATAACTTCTAGCACTTCCTAAAAATGATGTTTTCATTATCGAGTCATAGCTTTTACCCGTTGCTGCGACAAGAAGTTGAATTGAAGTGAGGAGAGTCTAGATTTTTATATGAGAGGAGTTGTGTCCATAAACCTGTAATTGTTAATAATAATGAATTTTCCTCCAAATTTTTTGTATTGAGATTTTTAATAATCAACAAATAATCTGTGCTACTTACGTTTATTAATGATCTCACGCTCTACTTTTAATTACCGTACTCTATATATATGCACAAATTATGAAAAACAGTAACTATTCTAAGCAATAAATTAAAACAAATGAATGCCTATAATGGAGGTTATAGGTTTTTCTCTTATTGGCATTTTATCGAACACGTAATCTGTAACGTACCATAATTTACAGTTTGGACAGGGACATTGTAATTCCTTAAGCACTTTCTTACCTGAAACTTTAGGCCAAATTAGAAGAGACGCAGAGATTTGGAAAATAACAAATCAATTAGAATAAACGAGCAAAATGTATAAAATTAATATTAATTGATATATATTAAACATCCCAAAAAAAACACTGTAAATCTGTTTGAACATCAAAAATTGAAATTTCCTTCATAGAACTCAACTGAAGCATACAATAAGGAACAAATTTACAAGGTAATCCCTTAGACTTGCTGAACAGAATAAATCAAGGAGTTTCATTTTGTGAATCTGTTAATTGCGGCAGCTAAACACAGAAAGGAAGAGACCGACTTTGAAGAAGAGTGAGAAGAGGTGGCCTTGTATAATGAACACTCAAACCACGATTCAAATTTAGTGTTACAACTCACAACTGAAATAGAAAGAGAGAAAGAGGAAACGATAAGTTATATGACCCAGGCAAATCTGGACAAAACCCAGGCAAATCCGGACGAAACCCAACAGGAACGAAATTCCTGTTGTGGTTTTATATTCTTAGGTTGATTTAGCCTCTAGTTTTTCCTACATTTGAATCAAGGCATACCTGGAGAGACAGTGATGTCTTCTGCCAGTATCAACAGCATATGGCTTCTTTTTCAACTACACCAATTTGCCACAATGCATTCGTGAAGTGCACAAAAAGAATGGTTAAAAGACCACATAGGCAGTTAGGCACTCGCTTAATATTTTGTCCTTCATATGCAGACAGGGAGGGAGGCATCAAGATGACAAGCATATACTCTATTTATATATACATTTGAATGGATTATATAAAGCATGCATTGAGTTCATGACTTGCCTTCGCAAAAAGCAGCAGAATGAGAGATTCTTTTAACAAGTAGAAGGGAGATTGTTTGCCTGTTTTCTGGACCAGGATTGTAATAAACTAGAATATCTTCAAACCTATTGTTTTTGGATGCACAAGTCTTCTCCGTTTTGGGTAGGTTTAGGAGGAATGTGATGCATTATTAAGCTAAGGAATCAACTTCTTGAAGAGGTATATACACACTGGATTGGACTTGACAAAATATGTGTACTTTGGTATGAGTGGTGTCCAAGACACATGAAGGATTGTGGGAAAATGTTCTGGCCAATGTTAACCCTGCCATATAACTATGATGACAAAAATTGCTATTGATCGAATTCTCCCAAAAATCTTCTCTAGTAAAGACACAAGTATCTTTCATCTACCATGCAATGACAGAAGAAACAGATTTCAGTTGGCATGGTGACGAATCCAAGTCATTTGTCAAAATTTAGTTGCAGGAGAAAAACATCTCATATCAGTTAAAAACTTCAAATCCATACCCCTTAATCATAAGAATGTTCATTAATTTCCCTCCAATGCAAAAACATCAAGAAAGCTACGAGGAAAATGACATATAGGTAATAACATATTTGCAGAAGTTACAGGTATTAGACTGTTCGAAACCAAGATAAATAACTATTCTAATCGCCATGTGAGATGTAGGATACGCTAGTAATATTAGTAATGTTGGTCAAAATCTTTGAAGAAACATGACCTGTTTGTAGAACAGGTACAGAAAGAAAACAAAAATAAAAATTAACACCAAAAATATCTTAGTTTTCAACAAAGAACTCGTACAGGACTATCCTTCTAGATCTCAGAATCATTCATCATCAAAACTGCCGCTTAGGGTGAACAGAAAATAAAATACAACACTTCTTTTTAGGATCTAAAGATATTAGACTATCAAGTTCTACACCTTACGCGCCAGAGTTCTCTGCTTTGTTGCATGCTGGACAACTTTTTCCTCCACAGGGAGGCCCTTACGCCGCCTCACACCATCGATAAGTTTTCTTGACGTATTGGGTAGTACGCTAGAACCGTCTCCAAACTCTTCTTTTTCCTCTTCAGTTTTGGGTATGAAGAAAGGATCCTCAGGAAGTGCTTCCCAATGACTAAGAACAAGTAAAGCACTTGAAGCTCCAGAGGTCCATCTCCTCAGCTCATCTGCAAAACCAAAGCTCTCTGCAACTGGTACATATGCATGCACAGTGAACAAAGGAGACCCTTCCTGCATTTCTTCCTTTAACACTCTGGCCCGTCTACGAGCAAGCACTGCATACATAGGACCCAAATATTCTGTTGGGGTGTTCAATTCACAAAAATACAAGCCTTCTACAAGACGAGGTTTCCTCTGCAGTACGGCTGCCTTGCAGGCATCCTTGACAGCTGTCATAACTTGTCCGCTAAAAATGCCAGTATTGTTCTGCTTGCTGATGAGAAGTTTCAGACTCATTTGATTGCCCAATCCATGGGGAAATGTAAGCCTCAACAACAAATGCCAAACCCCACATAGGTTCATTGCACAAAGGACCAGCCGCAGATGCAAGTTGAAACCCAGACATAACACTACTCTCGAGACTCTCAGCTTCTTGGTACAAGGCATTAGTTGTCACTGTTGATGCCTCGTCTGCTGCATTTCCATTGCTGTGTACATCCACAAAGCCCAATCTCTCAGATACATAAGATGAACCTCGTATAAGAACAGAAGAATCAAACTTATTTGCTTTTAAATCGGGCGTGAGGAGTATGTTAGGACCAACCTGTCTAGGTCCAAGTGCCCAGATCCTCTTTAAAATGTTCTGCCACAATGTTTTACATTTCTCAACCAAATCCTTGTCTATTTCAGAGCCCTCATATAAATCACTCTCAACAGCATCCAATATGCGTTTTTTAAGTGATTCAATTGAATTGTCATCTTCCACAAAGCCAACTTTCTGAGCTTCCAAAGTTTTATATGTCTGACCAGTTTTTCCCCCAATAATATCTCCAAGTAAATCAGAACTCTCACCAAGCACCTTAGTTAGGGCATTAGGAAGCTTCATGACCTGCACACGAACAACACACCTTCCATTGGGTGTTGTTTTCTCTATGAAGTCGGAGCTCCCAGTTAACAATTTTAGATTCTCTAGTGGATTGGATCCCTCGCCTTCAATAGTCTCTCTGAAAGAGACAAGAGGTGGAGAGACTTCCAAGCTTACCTTTGCAAATCTCTCTTTCAAATCCTTGATACATCTTTCAAGATGAACCTCACCAGCAGCAGCAAGCACATGCTCCCCTCTTCCAGAAACAGTGACCTCCACAAAAGGGTCTGCATGGTTTAAGAGCCTCAAGCCTTTCATTAGTGCACCTATATCAGCAGGGTCAGAAGGCTCAATTGCAACTTTCATGGTAGGTGCAACCTGGAAAACCATACTGGAGAAAGGCCAACAGCTCTTTGTTGATGAAAGTGTTGCACTTTTCAATATATGTTGGCCAAGGCCTCGAATAGCAACTACATTTCCCGCCTTCACAGATGCCACTGGTTTCAAGCCTTGACCCATCATTAGATACAGGGAATGCAACTCAGCTTCCTGCACATGCTTATGCATCATTTCTCCCTTCAATGGGTCATATAACGCTGAAAGGACATAAACCTTCTGTCCTGAACAAAGAACCCCACTAAAAATCCTGGCAAATGCGAGGAAGCACTCATCTGAATCACCATGTCCACTATCTTCTGTAGAATTGTTTATAATCTCCCCATGTAGGCCCCTCTGAGGTAGCATCTTTAATGGAACAGCAAACATCTTCGACACAAAAGCAACACATGGCGCTTCAGGCCTTGAATCACAAGACTCAACAGATTTCCTCACAAGCTCTGCCGCAGCAAGTACATCAGAGCTAAGTCTGTCATCAACAATTTCTCTTTTAGGAAGCAAGCGCGATAACCGAAAAGACTGCGCTACCCTAGGGTCTGGCATATACTTCACCACCATAGACAAAATTGCATCCGATAATGGAAGCCAATGGCACATGACAGCTTGAAGCACTAATTTTGGGTCCTTGTTCTGAAGCTCTCGGGGAGGTACGGACAAGTTAAATTTCTCAATGACTTTTTTAAGTATTTCTTTGTCCCCGTCCACTTCTAGAGACGCCTGATAGACCTGCCAAAGTGGCTCAAGAACAAATTTCACAAACATTGGTTGAGCCTTACTATTTCCAGCTACTCCCTTCTTGCCCACAATCATCTTAGTCTTGGGAATGTAATACCGAGGTCCCCATAAAGCCTTTTGCAATGCGGTTGAACTTGCCCCTAGCTTAGAAGCATAAAACTCAGCAAAATCACTAATACAAAATCCCCACCCATCCAATGCACACACAAAGGCAACATTCCCCTTCTGTGGCTGAAAAGTATCTTCCTCATCATCCTCAATAAATTCAAGATTCTCATCATCCAACCCATCTGACGGTCTTGCAAGAATCGAATCAACATCAGACAAATACTTCTCCGACTTATAAGCACTCATTATCCCATTAACCTCATGAACAATCCTCTGCAACCGATTATACGCCTCCATGGGATTAAACTTCAATTCACAAATTAATCTATCGATCTTATTCAAAACCAAACATGGCGTAAGCTTCTCAATCCAAGCTTGACGCAATACCGCGTGAGTCTGAATATGAACCCCCTCAACAGCATCAACCAAAACCAGACCCCCATCACTCAACCGCGCAGCAGTTGATACCTCACTACAAAAATCCATATGACCTGGAGAATCTATAGGTTTATTGAATGATCTTTATATTGAAGAGCAATAGAAGAGCTCTTCATCGTAATTGCCCGCCTCTGTTCTTCATCCAAATAATCCATAAATCTAAGCCTACCCGCTTGCTTCGGGTGGAGTACACCCCCTCCAGAAGAAGCAATCAAGTGATCAGCAAGCGTGGTTTTACCATGATCAACATGAGCAAGAATACAAATATTTCGAATTTTCCCAGTTTCAAAATCACCCATTTCAAAACCAATATTATAAACACCCACGAGATTATGTAATAGCTAATACCAACAAAATTGATCAATACTTTACCCACTAATTAAACTACAAGAGAACCCTAATAACAAAAATTCAAGAAAAGCAAAAAACCTAGAAGATTTTGAATTATTTGTATGTGCTCTTCTTCAATCCAGAAATTCTGGGTTAAATTTATATGTATGAACAGATAATGGATTAAATTTATACACTCAAAAATACGGTTTGAAACAAGAAGATAAACAAACCTACAGCGCCGAGAAAAGGGAGGCGTTGCAAAGCCGTTTTCTCCTTCCGTCTATCTAATGTCGTCGCAAGGGACAGGGAGCACGGCTCATTTAGTATAACAATTATTACGAAACAAATTAACAACAATTATGTGGGAAAAAAATACAATATATAGATATGCAAAATTTACATATTATCATCATTTATAAAAATATCGAATTATACAAGAAAATATAATTAAAGTTGCAGGATGGTTTTATTTTTCTAATAATATAACATTTATACATTGAGATTACTTGACATTAGAAACAAAATTAACAATTATATGACAAAAACATATAAAATATACATATGCAAAATTTATATATTATCATTTATAAAAATATCGAACAAGAAAATTTAATTAAGGTTGTATCGATGCTAGTTTTTAGAGTAAATACTTACGTTTTTAAACTAATAATTTTAACATTTATACATGGAGATTACTTGACAAATACATAAACTTTGAAATAACTAACAAATAGTGAGTAAATATTTAAATGAAAAAAAAATGACAAGAAAATTGTTGAAAAAATATATTGAAAGAGTAAAAATATCATTATACGTAAAAGAAAAACTATAATGAAAATTATATTCAATTTAACCAAATCAAGAATAAAGATTAATATTATTTTATAAAGAAGCAATCATAAAGTCATTTTTGCCTAACTTGAATTTGCTATTATTATTAAAATAAAGTTTAATTATATTTCAAGTATAAGTAGTATTATATGAATACTACCGTTAATTAAAAAAATAACATTAGTATTATTAATACTAAAATTAGATGTTGTTATTATTAAAATATAAATATGTTAGGAATATGCATGTGAATATTATTTTTTTTTATTATAAGATTTGATGATAAACAGATAAAGTTAATGAACAAATATGCATGTATGTATTGATAAATGTGTAAAGTCCTTTGATAGATCATCAATTGTATAAGGACTTAGATTAAAGATCAAACATGTTAGGTTGATTTGAGTTAAATGATTATCATTTGATTTATAGTATTATAAAGTCCTTCAAAAGATTATGATGTACGTGTAGAAAAATCAAATTTGTTAGGTTGATCTCATAAGATGTAATAGATAGGCCTGACTGATCTAAGAACATTGCACAACCATCACAGTCTATCAAGTACTTACAAACCCAGAGCATAATTGCAGTCTACCAAGAAAGCCGAGACAAAATCATAGTCTCTCAAGAGAGTCAAAGCATAAATCGTAGTATGCCGAGCCAAGACAAAATCGTAGTCTGTAAAGTGAGCTAAAGCAAAATCGTAGTTCATTATTAGAATCGTAGAAAATAGTATGACAAGAGCTTATAGAGGTAAAGTAGAATCATAGAGCACTCTACGATTCTCATCAAACGAGCAGTCCTGACTAAATTGAATAAAGAATGCAAACAACTCATCTTTTGAAAAGAGTATTCAAGTTTCAAAATGTAGTCTACTTAAAGATTATCACAAATCATTATCTGAATGGCCAGTAAGCAAATTGAAGATCGAAGCACCAACTCAATTAGCAAGGCTGATTGCGAAGTGAAGAGCCAATTCAAATGGTTTCTCTAAGAAGTCTTCTACAAGCACTCTCAGAAGACAACGGTCGTTGAGTCTATAAAACGATTGAAGAGTTTACCAATCTGACAAACCAACTACAGATAATGTGACGCCCCAAAATAGGTATACATCACCCATCTTGGTCGCCAAATACATGTTATAAAATTTAAATACAAACTTCTTTTATTCAATACGACAAAAGCGTAGCTGATAGTTTTTACACAAATACTGTCTTCTACACAATATCCAAACTCAAAGGGAGTCCTCATTACATTTATTATCATACTATTTCATAAAATAGCGAGGACTACTATAGCCACCATCTCGGACCATCACTCTGTTCCCCAACTAGTCCCAGCTACATTCTCATTTCCTGAAAAGAACAATGAAAGCAAAATGGTGAGCTCAACTAGCCAGTAAAAAATATTATGACTAAGATAATGCAGAATAAATTATTGTTAGCCTTCAACTAGTGTTAAACTGATAAAATACAATAAACATCAAGTTTAACAGCAGCAGAATAAATAATCCATTAGAAGAGTCAAACAGAGCATGATATCTACTATCTTCTATGATTTTAAAAGTTTATCATCAATTTTATCGCTGAGACTCAGCTTAATTGTAAGACCCCGATTTTTTTTAAAATAAAATTGAATTTCCTCTATTCATTATCTTGAAATAATAAGGAGTTAATTTGATATAATATTCTGGTTATGGGTGAAATGTGCAAATTTGCAAAATAAGCAAATTGTTATAAAATATTCATTGTTGTCGGAGAATATTAGTTTGGTCGTGGAATATTCTTTTTGACGGGGAATATTCATACGACGACGCAACTATTTGTGGGCCCCATAATAGAATAACGACGGCGCAACTATTTGTGGGAATATTATCCTGGGACATTAATCTGTAGTGACTCAACGGTATCATGTGCTTCATTGTTTATCTCAACATTTTTGGATGTCATTTTTAAATACTTCCACAAAACAAGGGTTAATTAACATATCACATATTATCCCTATACTCTAACCGACCAATTAAATAGCAAATAAACTTAGGTAGGTCATACTAGCGAAGGAAATTCCCCATCTCTCTCCTCTAGTTCTTGTCTCACATTTCAGCTAGGGATCATATCCATAAGCTTTGATAGCAACTGTGATGCCCCCAAAATAGGTATACATCACCCATCTCGAGTCGCCAAATACATGGTACAAAATTCAAATATAACTTAATTATACAATAGTCGTGTAAAATACGACAAAACATAATCTAAGAGTTTTAATAAGAATATTGTCATCTAGATAATATCCACACTCAATGGAGTCCGAATTACATTTATTATCACATCTATTTAACAGAATAGTGATGACTACTAATGCTATCATCTGGACCATCACTCCGTTCCCTAACTAGTCCCTGCTACGTTCTCATTTTCTGAAGAGAACAGTCAAAGAAAGGGTGAGCTCAACTAGCCCAGTAAGAAATATTATGACTAAGATAATGCAGAATAAATTATCATTAGTCTTCAACAATATTAAACTGATAAAATACAATAGACATCAAGTTTAACTGCAGTGGAATAAACAATCCATTAGAAGAGTCAAGTAGAGCATGATATCTACTATCTTCTATGATTTAAAATGTTTTCATCAATTTTTATCGCTGAGACTCAGCTTAATAAATAAACCACATCATCGAGTCATCCCTGCACTACGGGCTAAGGATATTCATTATATCATCAATGGTCATGACTATACCGAATAATCCCTGATCATAATCATACCAAAAAACTGTCCATCAATACACTACAGGTTACTAAGGACTTTTACCACATCATTTATAACATTATAGGTTATGATTATATCGAATAATCCCTGGTCATAATCATACCAAGTCCATCTATGCACGTAAGCCAAAGATGACTTTCATCGCAATATAAGTATGAGGATGATGACAATGACATAATAATTTAATAAAACAAGTTCAAGAATAAATTTTAAAGATTTATAAGTTAATTTATCTTGAAATCAATTACGTCCAAATTGTCAACATGATACTGCTTTGTGGAGTAAAATTCAAGAATGCTCAAGAGAATATTTCCATAAAAAGATACCGGATGAAGCGCAAATATCCAGGATATTCTACTAATTTTATGGAGTATAGAAGTCAAAACTTTAACCAAATGAGTATCATAGAATATATGAAATTGCAAATGGATTTTCACCCGTCATACGGTAATCCACGTAGACAGATCATTTCCACAATTTAATAAGGAATGAATACGAAGGATCATTCTCCATGCATGTGATAATCCACATAGACAGATTATTCTAACAGAATAATAAGAATGGAACCAGGTCATGCGTAATCCGCACAGACAGGATATTCCAACAGAATAATAAAGAATGGAATATCAGAAAAATTCACCATGCATGCGATAGACCGCACACACAGGTTATTCCAACAGAATAATAAAGAATGGAACCAGGTCTAGCGTAATCCGCACAGACAGGATATTCCAACAGAATAATAAAGAATGGAATAACAAAGAATTCACTATGCATGCGATAGACCGCATAGACAGATTATTTCAATATAATAATAAAGAATGGAATAGCAGAAGCTCTCTTCATGAAAACGAAAGAAATAATATCCCTTACCTTAGAAAGAAACTGAATACTAGAGTAGAGAGGTAGCAGACTTTTCTTCTTCTTTCTCTCTATAATTTCTCTCTATAATAATTGCTCTATAGCTTTAGTGAATTGGTGAGAAATGAAGGAAGAATGAGCTTCTATTTATAGGAAAATATAGTTTCGATAATTGCACGTTTTGGGGCTCGAAATATTACAGTATAGTACCTTCCTCTTTTTTTTCATTTTTAATTTAGTCCTGCAAGTATTATCAAACTTGCATCACCTCCCATAATAGTAAATAATATGAATCAATAGTTCAATCATGTGAATCAATAGTTATAATCATGTAAAAATATGAATTACAGTATAATACCTCCATTTATACCTTCATTTTTAACTTAGTCATGAAAGTATTATCAATCTTGCACCAACTCCCCTAATAGTACAAGAATGTGAATCAATAGTACACACATGTGAACAAATAGTTATAATCATGTGAATTAATAGCAATTAATTGCTCATTTATCCGATTAATTATGCGACTGGTCAGTATAACTTTCAGATATCAATTAATATTGAAATAAATGTCAATTTCCACTAACACTAATAATTCCAATACAATAGAACTATCAATTTCATCTTTAATCAATACGAACTTATTCATCATTAATATTAGAACTCACAATATTTAACAACCAGGTCATTCTCAGGAAAGAGGAGGCTTTTCGGTAAGGATTTCTCCTTATTGGTGCGCAATTAGATGACCAAATCTCTCCTTAACAGAACTTCTAGACATTATAAATATTGCAATTTAATAATATGAATAACTTTGTCGTTTCAATTATTGATTTAATAATATATCATATAATGCAGATGATATTGTGACAATAATCGAATCAATAATATGAGAGATATGATGCAATAATTACTGTAGCAATAATTGAGTATAACTGAGTGACTTTTCACGTAAGCATCAATAATCAATACCGTATGCCACTATACAATCACGCGTATTACTGTATTTTTACTATCGGGTAGTTCAACAGTTTAACGGTAAAACTTTCGCTATTATTTTTATAAAAAGATAAATATGTCATTTTCTAACTAAGACAATACTTCCGTTGTGGGGTCCACCAATGATTGTGTCGTCGTACGAATATTCCCTGTTTAAACGAATATTTCCCGACCAATCGAATATTATATAACCACTTGCTTACTTTGTAAAATATGTAAATATAACCCATAACTATAACATTATATCAAATCCACACCAATATATTTCGAGAAAATTATTCTTTATTCATAAAAGTTGGGGTCTTACAACCTCCCCTTCTTATGAAATTTCGTCCTCGAAATTAGGGTGCGTACCTGGTATGTCGAAGAGGTGAGGATACCTTAATTTCATCTCAGATTCTAACTCCTAGGTCATTTCCTCAACATCGTGGTTTCTCCACAAAACTTTGACTTGAGTTATAACTTTAGAGCAAAAAATATTATCCTTCTTATCCAAGATTATAACATGTAACTCTTCATACATTAAATCTTCCTCTATCTCGTCTGGTTCTAATTCAATAATATGGTTCGAGTCTTTCACATATTTACATAACATAGATATATGAAAAACGTTATGAACATGAGACATACTTAGCGATAAGGCGAGTCTATAGGCCACATGTGACGCCCTCAAAATAGGTATACATCACTCATTTTGAGTCGTCAATAATATGGTACAGAAACAACTATAACTTTATTAATACAACATGAAAACTGTAAATTTAAATAAAAATATTATCGTCTAGACAACATTCACACCCAAATAAGTCCTCATTATAATTATTAGTACATTATTTTACAAAAATGGTGAGGACTACTAAAATAACTTTTTAGAATCATCATTCCACACCCGACTAAAACTCGCTACATTCTCGCCTCCTGAGAAGAAAAATGGTGAGCTCAACTAGCCCAGTAAAGAATATTATGACTAAGATAATATAGAACAAATTATCGTTAGTCTTTAACAGGGAAAAATCTGATAAAATACAATAGACAACAAGTTTCAGATCAATATTCGCAGCGAAAATAATAATTCATAGAAGAGTTACGTAGAGAATGAAATCTACTTTTATCTATGAATTTAAAAATCCATAATCAATATTTTATCCATGTAACATCAATCAATATTCATTTTGAATCAAATATTCATCTTTGCACTACAGGCCAAAGATATTCATCAGTCGGTCATGTTCATCTCAACACCTGTATATCTTTGCACTACAGGCCAAAGATATTCATCAAAAATTCGTTCATCTTTGCACTAAAGGCCAAAGATATTCAGTAATACCATCATTTAGGACTGAGGATGATGAAAAATATTTAAAAGAAAACTAATTCAGTGAAACAAAAGATCAAATATTAAGGATTCGTACTTTAAATAATCCAAGTTCAAAAATACTTCATTAATAATCATAGTGAAGTAAAATTCAAGAATGATCAAAATATGGATACAATCAAAGCTAATATCCATAATAGATATTTTGGACAAAAATAAAAATTTAATTTTCCTGTGAATAGTGTCGTATTCGTGAATAGTGCCGTATACGTGAATAGTGCCGTATACGTGAATAATAACCCCGACACTAAAAGACAAGAATTTCACAAGAAAAATCTTACCAATTATCCGGTATAATGATATTAGAAGAAATAATATCATGTTAAAAAAAATAATATTCCTTACCTTGAAAAGACTGTACTTCTAGCTGAAATACCGGATATAGTGCTGAAGGGAACTTGCACCGTATAGCAACAGTCAAAGTATCAAAATACTCAAAAGAATATGCTCGATAATATAGGGAGAGAAAGGGATAGAAACTTCAGTTTCTGGTGTGATTTTCAATTCTAACCTAAGCACTCTATTTATAGGAAAATGCTTAGAACACCAAAATAGAAAATTTAATAAAATATTAATATATTTATAAAATTTTACTTAGCCTACCTTGACCATCTGAATTTAGCCACCAAATAATGACAAAAACAAAAAAAATGTTTTTGTTATTAAAAATAATTAAAACTTTCAAAAATCAATTATTTCGGAACTACGAAACTTCAATAATTCAGAATAAATAGTTCTTTTATCAGAAAAATTCAAACAACATATTCTTTACATAGAAAATTCCATTCTCTACAACTTTGTAAGTTTAAGTTTTTCCAAATTCCAAGCAGAAGTTGACCAAAATCCATAAACGAGAGATTTTACGGGCTATAAACCAATTTCAGTCAAGAAATGTGTTCCACCGACATGTTTAACATGTTTTAAACATTAATTGTAACAAAAATACTCCTCCTCATTATATACTCATATATCCCACATTCATTATAAAAATATCACCATTATTATATTATTAAAATATAATAATATATTTAAATAAATTATTTATCAGAAAATATAAAATAACAATTTTTCAATAATTATCACATTAAAATTTTTCTCCATTTATATCCACATAAAATGAATATTTTTCTTATCATATAAATTAATAATTAATTATTCACAAATAATATTACATAATCACAATACTGACAACCAGGCAGTTCCCAGGAAAGAGGGGGCTTTCCAATAAGGATTTCTCCTTACTGGCGCGCAATTAGGTGACCAAACCTCTCCTTAGACAGAACTTTCTAGATATTGCCAATAATGTTATCTTATAATATTATTCAAATAATATGAATTATTGATCTGATAATGAAAATATTGTGTAGTGACAATTATTGAAACAACAATAATATAAAATATCAATGTAGCAATTATTGAATCAATAAAATAAAATATTGAACAGTAACTACTATAACAATTATTGAGTAATGGCTTCCTACGTAAAAGTCAATAATTGGTGCAATACCATGTGCTACTGTATTTTAACCACTGGGTATTCCAACAGTATTAACAGTAACAACTATGTCGTTATTTATAAACAACTTATACTTGTCATTTTCGTCATCTAATCGATTTCCATTATGGAGCCCACACAAGGCTGCGCCGTTGTACGAATATTTCCCGACAGTAAGAATATTCTATGACCAAACGAATATTCTCCGATAAAAATGAATATTTTATAATCACTTGCATATTTGAAATATTTGCGCATTTTACCCATAACTAACCACATTAATTAAATCAACCCTTACTATTTCAAAATAATAAATAGAGAAAATTTGATTTTATTTATAATAAGTTGATGTCTTACACCACAGTTTCTACTCGATCGAGGATTAAAAATGGGCCAATGAATCGAGGATTGAACTTTCCTCTCTTTCCAAATCTTGTAACTCCTTTCCATGGAGCAACACATAATAACACATGATCTCCAATATTGAATTCCACGTCTTTTTGATGAAGATCAACATAACTCTTTTGTCGATCTTGTGAGGTTTTATATATTGTCGGATCGTTTGAATCTTTTCCGTAGTCATACATATCAAATCTGGTCCCAACAACGTTGGTTCACCTACCTCATCCCAGCATACTGGAGAACGACACTTTCTTCCATACAACGCCTCAAATGGAGCCATGCCAGTACTTGCTTGATAACTATTGTTGTAGGAAAACTCCACCAATGGTAAGAATTTGTCCCAACTTCCCTTGAAGTCAAGGACACAGAGTCTTAATAAATCTTCAAGGGTTTGAATAGTCCTTTCTGACTGTCCATCCATTTGAGGATGATATGTCGAACTAAATCGTAAATCCGTGCCTATAGATTTTTGCAAACTAACCCAAAATCTTGAAATGAATCTTGGGACTCGATCAGAAACTATGGATACTGGCATACCATGTAATCTTACAATCTCGTTTATGTACATACTAGCAAGACGTTCAAGTATAAAAGTTTCTCGTATTAGTAAGAAATGAGTAGACTTGGTCAATCTATCAACAATGGCCCAAATCGTATCTATGCCTTGAGAAACCTTGGGAAGACCAGTAACGAAATCCATGGTAATGTGCTCCCACTTCTATTCTGGAATTTTAAGTGGTTGCAATGGACCTTTTGGCACTTGATGCTCTGCCTTGACTCGTTGACAAGTTAGACACCTTGAGATAAACCTCGCTATCTCCTTCTTTATATTGCTCCACCAAAATGTATGTCGAAGATCACGATACATTTGGCTACTCCCAGGATGGATTGCAAACTGTGTGTTGTGCGCCTCCATCATGATTTTATACTTTAAGTCAGAATCATTAGGAACACAAAGAATGGAGTTGAATCGAAGTATTCCTTCTTCATCGATTCTTGCTTTCGGAATAGCAACTTCTTGCACTTTCTTCTTCATACGCATCAGCTCCAGGTCTGTAGTTTGAGCAGCTTTAACTTTATCGATTAAAGTTGGTTCCACTCATATATTATCCATCATCACATGGGTCCCTGGAGTCTTTAACTCTATTTACATCCTTTCCAAGTCATACAAAATGGGTCTTTACGTTGACAATATTGTACTCGTACCCGCATATGATCTTTTACTCAATGCGTCAACTACGACGTTCGCTTTTCCAGGATGGTATTGGATGGTATGATTATAATATTTCAACAACTCAAGCTATCTTCGTTGCCGCATGTTGAGTTCCTTTTGAATGAAAAAATATTTGAGGCTTTTATGATCCGTATAGATCTCCACATTCTCTCTATACATGTAATGCCTCCAAATCTTAAGCGCAAAAATGACTGCTGCCAACTCTAGATCATGAGTAGGATAATTCCTCTCATATTCTTTGAGTTATCGAGAGGCATAGGCTATAACTTTCCCATATTGCATGAGAACACATCCTAACCCTTTGCTTGAAGCATCACTGTAGATGACAAATCCCTCCGAGCCAGATGGTATTGTCAGAACAGGTGTTGAAATGAGTCTCCTCTTGAGTTCTTGAAAACTCTTTTCATATTCCTCGCTCCAACTGAATTTTGTATCTTTTCAAGTCAGTTGAGTTAATGGAGTAGCGATTCGAGAAAATCCTTTTACGAATCTCCGATAATAACCAGCTAAGCCAAGAAAGTTACGTACTTCGGTCATTGACTTAGGTTGCTCCTAGCTTTGAATTGCTTCAATCTTTGCCGGGTCAACAGATATTCCATGATTTGATATCACGTGCCCAAGGAATGCAACTTCCTCAAGCCAGAACTCATATTTCTTCAACTTGGCATAAAGCTTGTTTTTACAAAGCTTTTGGAGTATCAGCCTTAAGTGTTGCTCATGGTCTTCGCGGGTTTTGGAGTATATGAGGATGTCATCAATAAAGACGACCATAAAGTGATCTAAATATTCCTTGAATACTCAGTTCATCATATCCATGAAGGCAGCAGGAGCATTAGTCAATCCAAAAGACATGACTAGGAATTCATAATGCCCGTACCGAGTTCTGAAAGCAGTCTTTGGAATGTCATTAGTTTTAACCTTCAACTGATGATATCCAGAACGAAGATTAATCTTTGAAAAGAATTTGGCTCCTTTCAACTGGTCAAATAGGTCATCAATGCGAGACAATATGTATCTATTTTTGATGGTGACATGATTCAACTCCCGATAATCAATACAAAGTCGCATATTTTCATCTTTATTCTTCACGAATAGAACATGAGCACCCCAAGGAGACGTACTAGGATGAATGAAACCGATGTCTAACAATTCCTGTAGTTGGGTTTTTAACTCCTGAAGTTCAATATGAGCCATTCGATATGGGGCTTTAAAAATGGGTTTTGTACCGGATTCAAGGTCGATACAAAATTTAATTTCACGCTTTGGGGGTAGGCCCAGAAGTTCTTCAGGGAATACGTCAGGAAATTTATTAACAATAGAAATATCATTCAAATCTGACGTATCTTTATTTAAATCCGTGACATGGGCTAAGAAAGCTTGACATCCGTTTTTCAATAAACGAATAGCTTTATGACTTGATATGACAGTGATTGATTTTAGTGGTTTGGTTGCTTGAATTCGCATAATAAGTTGGTTAGGAATATGAAAGCTAACAACCTTATGAAAATAATTGATTTTAGCATGTTGAGTAGTTAACTAATCAACCCCTAAAATCACATCAAATACAAGTATTTTCAAAGAAATAAGATTGACAGGTAACGTGCGGTTACCGATTTAAATCAAATAAGACTTATAAACCGTGGATGTAATGAAGGTTTCTCCCAACAAAGTTTCAACAGATAAGTCTAAGTCTAATTTCTCTGGAGTCAAATTTAAACGTTGAGTGCAAGTAGGAGAAATAAAGGAATGGGTAGAACCGGTATCAAATAAAGTATAAACTTCGCTAGAGTTTATGATTAGCTTACTCGTGATCACCTCGTTCGAATTCCTCACTTTTTGGGAGGCTACGACAGACGCTTTCCCTTGAACTACCGATTTTGTCTTGTCTGGGACACCCTTTGATGCCTCCATCCCAGCTGGACTTGACTTTGGTGCACTATCAATTTCATCTTTAATCAACACGAACTTATTCATCATTAATATTATAACTCACAATATTTAACAACCAGGTCGTTCCTAAGAAAGAGGGGGCTTTCCGATAAGGATTTTTCCTTATTGGTGCGCAATTAGATGACCAAACCTCTCCTTGATAGAACTTCTAGACATTGTAAATATTGCAATTTAATAATATGAATAACTTTGTCGTCTCAATTATTGATTTAATAATATATCATATAATGCAGATGATATTGTGACAATAATCGAATCAATAATATGAGAGATATGATGAAGCAATTACTGTAGAAATAATTGAGTATAACTGAGTGACTTCTCACATAAACATCAATAATCAATACCGTGTGCTACTATGCAACCACGCGTATTACTGTACTTTTACTACCGGGTAGTTCAACAGTTTAACGGTAAAACTTATGCCATTATTTTTATAAAAAGATAATTATGTCGTTTTCTAACTACGATAATACTTCTGTTGTGGGGTCCACCAATGATTGTGCTGTTGTACGAATATTTCCTGTTAAAACGAATATTCCCCGACCAATCGAATATTATATAACCACTTGCTTACTTTGCAAAATATGTAAATATTACCCACAACTATAACATTATATCAAATTCACACCATAATATTCAAAAATATATTTTGAAAAAATTATTCTTTATTCATAAAAGTTTGGGTCTTACAGGTTTGGTCACCTAATTGCGCGCCAGTAAGGAGAAATCCTTATCGAAAACCCCCCTCTTTCTTTGGAACGGCCTGATTGTCATTATTGTGATTCTGTAATATTATTTGTGAATAATTATTTATTGATTTATATGATAAGAAAATATTTATTTTATGTGGATATAAATGATGGATATATTTTATGTGGTTGTAAATGAAGGAATTAAAGCTTAGGTGTTTTATTAGTATTTTGTCGAAATGAAGAACGAAGTTTAGAAATTTTCAGAAAATTAGTTTATTACTTGATTTTGTAAAATCCATAACTCTTTGTGTATAATGAGTTAGGAGATGAGCCATATATCAAAAGAAAGCCTTGGAAATAAGCTAAACGTATAAATTTGAATCATCCAAAAATTCTTTGTGAATTTTTCCTGGTGACTGTTTGAGTGAAACTAGTACGAGGGACTTATATTTCGAAAATCAAATCAGTGTTCATAAGCTCTATTGCGTGAGTTATAATTTTGATCCGACCGTTGGATCGTTGTGATTCTTGGATATGTTATATATATATATAAGTTGAATATATGTCCATAAATTTTGAATCGTTAAAAATTAGCGTATGATTTCTTATGAATTTTAAAAGGTATTGAAAATCGTCCGTATGTGGATTTCAGACATTTTTTTTTGGAATTTGGAAAAATTTTCTTATGGAAAGTTGTAGAGAATTCGACTTCCTATAGAATGGACATAAAATTCATATTTTTCTGATAAAAGGGTTATTTAATATGAATTGTTGAAGTTTTGGAAATTAAAATATTTTTATTAAAAATATGGGTAAGCCCCACTTATGGTGGCTGAGTTTTGTTCAAAGTTGGTATGCGTAGGAAGAAAAAAAATTAATATTTTATTAATTTAGTCTCCTTTGACGTTCTAGCATTTTCCTATAAATAGGTGATTAGGTTAGAATTGAAAATCACATCAGAAATAAGTTTTCTTTTTCTCTATAATATCGAGCGTATTTTTTTTGAGTATTTAGATACTTTGAGAGTTACTATTCAGTGCAAGTTTCCTTCGGCTTTACATCAGATATTTCGATCAGAAATACTGTTATTTTGAGGTAAGGGATGTTATTTTCTTCGTAAATGATATTATTTTCTTCAATATCATTATGCCGAAATATTAATAAGAATTTTATTGTTGAATTTCTATCTTTTTGTGTCGGGGTTACTATTCACGTATATGGCACTATTCACGTATATGACACTATTCACGAATACGGCACTATTAACCAAAAAATAAAATTTTCTCTTTTTCGTCCCAGATGTCCATTATGGTTACTATCTTGGATTGTATCCATGTTTTGATCTTCATTATTGAATTTTACTCCATTGTGGTTTATTATGGAGTATTTTTAAACTTGAATTATTTAAAGTACGAATCTCTAATCTTTGTCCTTTTATCTTACTGGATTCATTCTCTAAAATATTTTTCATCATACTCAGTCCTTAATGATGATACTTGATGAATATCTTTGGCCTGTAGTGCAATGATGAATGATTACCTAATGAATATCTTTGGCCTGTAGTGCAAAGATGAATGATTACCTGTTGAATATCTTTGGCCCGTAGTGCAAAGATGAACAGGTGTTGAGATGAACATGACCAATTGGTGATACAAATGAATATCTTTGGCCCGTAGTGTAAGGATAAAATATTGATGATGGACTTTTAAATTCATAGATGATAGTAGATTTCATTCTCTACTTAACTCTTCTAATGAATTGTTGTTTCCGCTGCAGTTGTTGATCTAAAACTTGTTGTATGTTATATTATATTAGATTTTTCCCTGATGAAGATTAAGGATAATTTGTTGTATATTATTTTAGTCATAATATTCTTTACTGGGCTAGTTGAGCTCACCTTTTTCCTTTTTGTTCCATTTTTCTTCTCAGGAGGTGAGAATTTAGCGGGAACTAGCCGGGGTATGGAGTGATGGTCCAAGGCAGTTGTTATAGTAGTCCTCACTATTTTGTAAAATAGTGTATCAATAAGTGTAACGAGGACTTATTTGAGTGTGGATATTGTATAGAAGACAATAATTATATTTAAACTCACAGTATTTGTATTGTCGTATTTTGCACGACAATTATATTAATGATGTTGTAATTATTTCTGTACCATGTATTTGACGACTCAGAATGGGTGATGTATACCTATTTTGGGGGCGTCACATTAATAAATAGTCCACATCACTGAATTATCCATGCACTACGGACCAAGGATATTCATTAGTATCACATCCATGAATTATCCATGCACTACGGGCCAAGAATATTCGTGTTATGGTCATGATCATGTCAACAACTGTCCATCAATGCACTACGGGCCAGTGATGACTTTTATCACATCATTTGTAACATTACATGTCATGATTATACCGAATGATCCCTGGTCATATTCATACCAATCAACAATCCATCTATGCACTACGGACCAAAGATGACTTTCATCATAATATAAGCATGAGGATGATGACAATGATATAAGAATTCAATTAAATGAGGGCAAGGATACATTTTAAAGATTTATAATTTAATTTATTTAGAATTAAATAATGTGCAAATTATCAACATGATACTGCTTTGTAGAGTAAAACTCAAGAATAATATTGTATCAAAAATAATTTGGACCGAAAAGATATCAATTTTTGTCATGAATAGTACCTCGGGTGAATAGTACCCAAGTGAATAGTACCCCGGCATAAAAAGATTAAAAATTATCAAGAATGCTCAGAATAATATTACAATGAAAAGATACTAGATGAAGCACAAATTTCAAGGATATTCTACTAATTTTACGGAGTATAGAAGCCAAAACTTAACAAAATAAGCGTAGAATTCTGAATCTGAAACGAAATAATATTACTTACATACTGCAGAGTATGGAAGAAAATATTATTTCATATAAATATTGAAAAAAAAATATCCTTACCTTAAAAAGAGAGTACTTCTAACTAGCAGGGCGGGGATATTCTTGAAGAAAACTTATATTGTTTTCTGTCCTCAGAGCTTTCTTAAACTCTAAATAAATACGCTCAATATTATAGAAGAATTTTTTTTTCCGGTGTGATTTTCAATTCTAAACTAAATATCCTATTTATAGGAGAATTGAAGGATATTATTTAGAAAAAAAAATTCACAGATCAACAGTGAAGAATGCACGGGCGCTCAACTGGCGAAATTTTCAAAAAATTTGATTTTTAATATTCATTACTGTGAAATAAAATATTCTAATAAAATAAAAACTTTAAATAAAATATAATATATCCTATTTATAATCTAATAAAACAAAACTTATAATATATATATAGGGAAATGATCCATAGAATACGTTAGCTAGGGACTGTTTTAACTAACGCTCATCCAGCCGTCCAAAATTAGAGTGAATGGCTGAGATGAGGGCTCAGCCGCTACTGCCTCTAGCGGCCAACCAAATTTTTTTTTGCTTAATTACTGATTATCCTCGTACATACTACTTATTAATTACTAAAATAAAATAATAAACAATTATAAATATAATCAGTAATTATCCTTATACTTATTAATAAAATAAGTATGTATAAGGATAATTATTAATTATCGTCTTATGATTTTTAATTATAAAGAAGAAATAATGATTGAATTTATATTATATTCCTACTCAAATATATAAACTCAATCATTATTTCCTATTTATAATTAAAAATTATAACACTACAAAAAAAGGCCTATATGCGACAAATAATATCAGCGACTGCCTATTCGGTCGCTGATAATAGTAATAGCAACCGCTATCTGCGACTGTGATGAATTCTAGTCGCTAGTTAATATCAGCGACCGCATGCGGTCGCTGATATGAATTTCCCCCCAAAAAATTTAGTACGAAACCCTAGCGCGATTTTTTGTTGCGACTACTCTCTATCAGCGACCGCTAGCGATCGCTGGCACGTCCACATCATTAAAATTCAGCGACCGCATGAGGTCGCTGATAGCGGTCGTAGATTCTTTTAAACATATTCAGACTCAGGCATTCGCTCGATTCAGCAGAAAGAAAAAAAAATGAGGGAGACAGAAGAGGGAGAATGGGGAGAAGAGAAGAGGGAGTTCGGTTGGTTCGTTCGTGTGTTCGTTCATATGTTCAATCTTCTCCAAATCAGACTAATTATAGAGGTAAGAAATTCTTCTTCTTTTTTTTGTTGTTTATTTTTTGTTGTTTGTTATGTTTGTTCGTTCTTCTCCAAATCATTATGTTCATTCGTGTGTGTTTTTTTGTTTGTTATTCTACAAATTTTTGTTTTAAGAGTTAATTTATTGCAAAGATTTGAATGAATGAAAATGAACTTGGGATTACTGAATTTGGGATTATTGAAATTTATAGCTTCTTATTGAAATTGGGAATATACTGAAATTGTTGCAAAGTGTTTTATGAGATTACTGAAATTTTTAGGTTAAATTATTTTTAAGGTTAATATGTGTTTTAATATGAGATTATGTGAAGTTGGATAATTTGGATAATTTATGGATAACAGTCGCTAAATTTTGAATTTTTTTTTTAATATAACATTACTACTTAGCCGAATTTTATGAAATAAAAGTATTCAATTTTCTTATAAGTTAAATTGATAAAAGGTTAAAATTAAGGGTGATATTTGAAAATTTTATAAAGTAAGCAAGTTGTTATAAAATATTCGTTGTGTCGGGCAATATTCGATTGGTCGGAGAATATTCGTTTTAACAGTTAATATTAGTACGATGGCACAATCATTGGTGGACCCCACAATGGAAGTATTGTCGTAGTTAGAAAATGACAAAATTATCTTTTTATAGAAATAACGGCGAAAGTGTTACTGTTAAAACTGTTGAACTATCCGGTAGTAAAAGTATAGTAATACCCTTGGTTACATAGTAGCACACGGTATTGATTATTGATGCTTACGTAAGATGTCACTCATTTATACTCAATTATTGCTACAATAATTGCTGCATCATGTCTCTCATATTATTGATTCAATTATTGTCACAGTATCAATATTTTATATTATTAAATTAATAATTGAGACGACAAAGTTATTCATATTATTATTTGTAATATTGACAATGTCTAGAAGTTCTGTCAATGAGAGGTTTGGTCACTTAATTGCGCGCCAATAAGGAGAAATCCTTATCAGAAAACCCTCACTTTCCTGGGAACGACCTGATTATTAAATATTGTGAGTTATAATATTAATGATGAATAAGTTTGTGTTGATTAAAGATGAAATTGATAGTTCCATTATGTTGGAATTATTAGTGTTAGTGAAAATCGACATTTATTTCGATAATAATTGATAGCTGGAAGTTATATTGACCAATCGGGTAATTAATCGGATAAATGAGCAATTAATTGCTATTAATTCACATGCTTATAACTATGTGTTCACATGTGTGTACTATTGATTCACATGTATGTACTATTAGGGAAGCCGGTGCAAGATTGATAATACTCTCATGACTAAATTAAAAATGAAGTTATAGATGAAGGTACTATACTGTAATTAGTTTTTTCACATGATTATACTATTGAGTCACATGATTATATTATTAATTTACATGATTTACTATTAGGGGATGTGATGCAAGTTTGATAATACTTGCAGGACTAAATTAAAAATGAAAAAAAAGAGGAAGGTACTATACTGTAATATTTCGAGCCCCAAAACGTGCAATTATCGAAACTATATTTTCCTATAAATAGAAGCTCATTCTTCCTCCATTCTCACCAATTCACTAAGCCTCACAAGAGCAATTATAAAAAGAGAAGCTTTAGAGGGAAAGAAGTAGCGAAGTCTGCTACTTCACTATTCCAGTATCCAGTCTTCTTCTGAGGTAAGGGGTGTTATTTATTTCATATTCTGAAGAGATATTATTTTTCGTATTCGTATGAATATTATTTTCGTTCAATATTCATAAGGAATATCATCTTCGTTCAATATTCATTGGAATATTATTTTCGTTCAACAGTCGTAAGGGGTATTATTTTTTTCGTATTCATGAAGAGAGTTATTTTCTTTCAATTCTCGTAAGGGTTGTTATTCCATTCTTTATTATTCTGTTGGAATAACCTGTCTACGCGGACTACCGCATGCATGGTGAATTCTTCTGTTATTCCATTTTTTATTATTCTGTTGGAATAACCTATCTACGCGGACTATCGCATGCATGATGAATGACCCTTCGTATTCATTCCTTATTAAATTGTGGAAATGATCTGTCTACGTGGATTACCGCATGTCGGGTGAAAATCCATTTGCAGTTTCATATATTATATTATACTCATTTGGTTAAAGTTTTGGCTTCTATACTCCATGAAATTAGAAGAATATCCTTGATATTTGAGCTTCATCCAGTATCTTTTTCATAGAAATATTTTTCTGAGCATTCTTGAATTTTACTTCACAAAGCAGTATCATGTTGACAATTTGGATATTTTTAAACTCTGTATAAATTTAAAGTCTTTAATATTTATCCTTGATTTCGTTTGATTAATGCTTATATCATTGTCATCATCCTCATGCTTATATTGTGATGAAAGTCATCTTTTGCTTACGTGCATAAATGGACTGTTCATTGGTATGATTATGACCAGGGATCATTCGGTATAATCATGACCCGTAATGTTACAAATAATGTGGTAAAAGTCCTCATTGGGCCGTAGTACATTGATGGACAGTTGTTGGTATGATTATGACCAGGGATTATTCGGTATAATCATGACCATTGATGATTATATGAATATCCTTGGTCGTGGTGCAGGGATGATTCGATGATGTGGTTTATTTATTAAACTGAGTCTCAGCGATAAAGTTCATGAAAATCTTTTTAAATCATAGAAGATAGTAGATTTTATGCTCTACTTGACTCTTCTAATGGATTATTTATTCTGCTGTAGTTGTTGATCTAAAACTTGTTGTCTATTGTATTCTATCAGTTGTTATATTGTTGAAGGCTAAGGATAATTTATTATGCATTATCTTAGTCATAATATTTTTTATTGGGCTAGTTGAGCTGACCCTTTGCTTTCATTGTTCTCTTCAGGAAATGAGAACGTAGCCGGGACTAGTCGAGGAATGGAGTGATGGTCCGAGATGGTGTCATAGTAGTCCTCACTATTCTATAAAATAGTGTGACAATAAATGTAATGAGAACTCCATTGAGTGTGGATATTGTCTATATGTCAATATTCTTGTTTAAACTCTCAGCTATATTTTGTAGTATATTACCCGACAGTTGTATAACTAAGTTTGTATTTGATTTTTGTACCATATATTTGGCGACTTAAGATGGGTGATGTATACCTATTTTGGGGGTGTCTCACTTTTGGGTCCTTAATTTAAGTGACTAAATATTCTAAGTATGTTGGGCTTAGTCTGAGTTCCAAGTTGGCAAGTCAGGAAGAATTCTTAGTAGCTGAGTATCTAAAGTTGTGGGTCTGAAAGAAGTCTTAGTGGTATGGGTATCTGAAACTGCTGGTCTAGAAGCGTCACTAAAAAACTAGAGTTCTGAGGCTGTTGGCGTTGCAAAGTACTTAGTGTACCAAAGTTCTGAGAATGTGGATCTTGAAAGAATGTCAGTGATAGAGAAGTGATTGAATTCTTTGATTGTTGAAATAGGAGAGTGGAGTTTGAGTTATTCAGTCTCTGAACCACTTAAAAACTCTTGTGTCATTAACTTTATGTCATTTACATTATGTACTATAACTGCTATATCTGTATTACTACTAATCCATAGAAACGTTATTATCTTTGAAGGGGTTCTAATCTTATTCCGATGTGTATTGAATTGATTCCTAATCATATCTATTAATCCCTTAGAAATTTAATAAAAAGTTTTAAAGGATCTATTCAACGACCCTTCTAGATCTTTTTTGTCTTCAGGAACTAACAAAATATAATACATAAATTGTTAGTTCCCAGAGGCATAATAGATATTTAGAGGGGGGGTGAATAGATAATTAAAAACTTTTTTTTTAAAAATAGTTAGTATGATGGTGATTAATGCACAAAAGAAAGAGTATTTGATAAACCTTCTTTTAGATATCTTGAATTAATGAGAGTGAGGTAGTTATGAGAGTTATAACCGTTATAATGGACAGAGCAGTTTTAAGTGGTTCAGAGCACTTAAAGCTCCTAATCCACTTTTCTACTCCTCGAGTAGGAAATCCACTAAGGATGTTTGTTACACTTCTTGAATCTCACAGATTCCTTCTAGACCAGTAGTCTATGCACTTCTTAGTTCACTCTTGAACTCTTCAAGTCCAGCAGACTTAGTTCTTCACAGTTCACTTAGAACTCTTTAAGTCCTTCAGACTTGGAACTCTCACTTCAGTTGATTGGTTGTTGTTGAGATTGTGATTGGTGCTACTCAGTTGCTATTAAGCACTTGTTCGAGAGAACTGAGTAGCTGAGCAAGCTTTCTCTTTTTCTTAGTTCGTAGAGTTGAGCGTTGAATGTTCTTGTGCGTTTTTGTTTAATGCTTGTTATCTTTTCTCATCTGCCTTTTCTCATCTTTTTAAATCTTTCCGTCTCATCAAAGATGATGTGAATTGAGACTTCAACACTCGGTGTCTTCTTGTTAAACACTCTGTAGGTCTTACTGTCTGTGGCATATCCAAGAAAGATTCCTTCATCTGATTTTGGTTGAAACTTTGTCAAGTACTACTTTCTATTGTTGAGAATGTAGCATGCACAACCGAAAACATGAAAGTAGTTGACACTTGGTTTTCTTTCTTTCCACAGTTCATAAGAAGTCTTCTCAATCATAGATTGTATGAGTGATCTGTTCTGAGTATAACATGCAGTGTTGACAGCTTCTGCCCAGAAGTACTCAGGCAGATGGGATGTTGCTAGTAGAGTCCTTTCAGCCTCTATTAATGTCTTGTTCTTTCTCTCAGTAACTCCATTTTGTTGAGGAGTTAGTGAAGCTGAGAAGTTGTGACTAATGTCATTGTCTGTGCAGAACTGGTCCATTTCTGAGAAGTCGAATTCTCTGCCATGATCAGTCCTTATAGCCTTGATTTTCTTTCCTTTCTCGTTCATCACCAGTTTGAACATCTTGATCAGCTGAGAACTTGTTTCATCTTTTGAGGTTAGAAAGAACACCCATGCAAATCTGGTGAAGTCATCGACTATGACCAGATAATATCTCTTTCCTCCAAGGCTCGTCGTTGGAATTGGCCCAAAAAGATCCATGTGTAGCAACTGCAGAGGCTTGTCAATTGAATTTGTAGTTTTGCTCTTGAATGTGCTTCTGGTCTGTTTCCCAAGTTGATAGGCATTGTACGACCTTTCTTTAACGAAGTTGAACTTGGGTAGGCCTTCAACTAGATCTTTTGAAGCTAATTTGGACATGCTTTTGAAGTTGAGATGAGATAATCTTCGATGCCATAGCCAACTCATTTCTTCAGATGCTTTAGCCAGAAAACATATTGTCTCGTCTGAGCTCAGTTGTCCAAGATTTACTATGTAGACATTTCTTTCTCTTGTTCCGGTTAGCTTCACAGCGGATGTCTTCAGGTCTCAGACTTGACATTGATTGTTGAGGAATGTTACTTGATGACCCTTGTCGCAAAGTTGGCTAATGCTTAGAAGATTGTGTTGTAGTCCTTCCACATAGGCCACTCTACTGAAGGATACTACACCATTTCCAATTGACCCATATCCTCTTGTTTTTCCAGAGCTGTTGTCTCCAAAGATGACCGAGGGACCCTTCTTCTCTATGTATTTAGTCAGAATGGTTTTGTTTCAAGTCATGTGCCTTGAACATCCACTGTCCAGATACCAGGTTGTGTTTTTGGAGCTCTTTTTCTGAGGTAACATTAAACCTTCATTTTGGTACCCATACTCGCAGGAGTCCTATTATGTTAGTACCCTTGGGACCCAAATCTGCTTGATTTTGGGTCTCACATGCATGGAATTATAATGACATTTTGCAGCCTTGTGGCCAACTCTGTAGCACACAAAACATTTGATATGATGCATATTTGTTTGTGTGTGTGTGTGTGTGTGAAAGTTCTTCCTCCATTTGAACTTTTGTGGGTTATTGGTCATTCTTCTGCTAGGCTGATATTTCCTCTTCCATGTGTTCTCTTGTTTCATGACTTGTTAGGAGTATATCTTACTTCTACTGTACCTTCCTGGTTGGTTCGTAGAGTTGATTTTATTGGACTCTACGATTCTTCGAGGTTGATGAGTAGTAGCTAGATTACTTTTCTCTTTTTTGAAATCTAGACCAGCATGAGATCCCTTACTCCTGGGAATATGAATTGAATCAACTGAGCAGGGTTTGATAGGCTCATCCTTTTGTGAGGATTTCACAAATATAATGCCTCTACTAAAACCTGAGGCATTACTAGTGTTAATTTCCTTTGCTTTTTCCACACATGACTCTGAGGTAGATTCTCCAAAGCCTAACCATGTTCTATTAGAGACACTTCTCTGGTTAGAGATTAAGGAGTCCATGGATGAAGAGGATTTATTCTATGTAGAGACTATCTTTTCTAGATCCTCAATCTTGGAGGTTAGACTAGACTCTCTTTGTGCACTGAGGTCATTTGCTTGTCTCAAGAACTTATTATCAGCTTCAAACTTGGAGAGATAATTAATACCGAGAAGGGTTGTTTCCAGTTCTTCTTGAACTTTTTCTTTCTCCTTTTGAAAAAGTGAATAATCTTTAGACAGAACTCTAAACCACTTCATGTATTGGTGCAGATCAGATGTTATGCCATGTAATGCAGTTCTAAGGTCATCAATATCTACATCAGGAGAGTTGAAGTCAAATACCTCATCAATACTTACTGCATGTATGTTGAAGTTTCTGTTTGTCCCTTGTATTTTTGGCCATCAGGTAGAGATTTTCTATTTGAGGATCTTCATCATCTCCAGATTCCGGAGTTGAGTCATTGTCTGAGTAACTCCACGATCCTCCAGCTACAAGGCCTTTGTCCTTCTTCAGTGGCCTTTTGTTCTTTTTGTATTCCTTCTTTGCATGTGATTTCTTCTTGAGTTCTTCTCTGAGAGGTTTGTTGCAGCTAGCAATGAAGTGGCCAGGTTTCTTGTAATTGTAGCATAGGTCATTCATTTTCTCCTGGCTGTTGTAGTTGCTGACTTTCTTTGGCTTGCTGGTTTTGCTTTGTCGCATAAATCTTCTTAGTCTTTTCACCAGCATTGCAAAGTCCTCATCACCATCTCCATCGTAGTCAGAATCAACTTCATTGTTGACTTTGGAGGTGTTTTCAGTTACTTTGAGAGCAACACCTTTGTCCTTCTTTCTTCCTTCAGACAACGTATCTGCTCGTTGTGTCAGTTCCAGTTCGTATGTAAGAAGGTTGCCATATAGCTGTTGAACAGTCATTTCATGTAGATTCTTTGACTCTCTAATGGCAGTGGTTTTGGTATCCCACTTGCTTGGCAAGGCTCTCATGAATTTTATGATTAGATCTTTGTTTGCATATATCTTTCCATAGGCTCGTAGAGAGTTGAGCAGAATATTAAATCTCTCGTTGTGGCAGTGATGTTCTCTCCTTGAACGTGAGCAAACATCTCATATTGTTGAGTCAAGAGAGATTATTTATTTTCTCTGACTTCTTCTGTTCCTTCATGTATGATAAGTAATGCTTCCCAAACCTCCTTTGCTGTTTTGTAGTTAACCATGTTTTCAAACAGATCATCTTCTAGGGATTGAAATAAGATGTTCTTGGCCTTTTTTATCAAACTGGACAACTCTTTTCTCGTTTATTGTCCATTCTTCTTTGACCTTAATCTGTATTCTGTTTGGGTCGTCTGTAGTTGGTGCAAGCTTTGTAGGAATGTAGGGCCCATTTTGAACAGTTTCAAATAGATCTTCATTTATTGAATCCATATAAGCTTGCATCCTAACCTTCCAGTTAGCGAATTTGTCTTTGTTGCTCATAGGTGGCTTGTTGTCTCCTCTAATCTTTGATTCGCTTGGTAAGTGTGCCATTGGATATACTCAAGCTTTGTAGGCTATATAATAGAACCTGATCTGATACCAATTGTTAGTTCCCGGAGGCACAATAGATATCTTGAAGGGGGAGTTGGATAGATAATTAAAAAACTTTTCTTTTAAACTAGTTAGTATGATGGTGATTAATGCACAACAGAAAGAGTATTTGATAAACCTTCTTTTAGATATCTTGAATTAATGAGAGTGAGGCAGTATTGACAGTTATAACAGTTATAATGGACACAACAGTTTTAAGTGGTTCAGAGCACTTAAAGCTCCTAATCCACTCTTCTACTCCTTGAGTAGAAAATCCACTAAGGATGTATGTTACACTTCTTGAATCTCATAGATTCCTTCTAGACCAGCAGTCTAGGCACTTCTTAGTTCACTCTTGAACTCTTCAAGTCCAGCAGACTTGGTTCTTCACAGTTCACTTAGAACTCTTCAAGTCCTTCAGACTTGGAACTTTCACTTCAGTTGATTGGTTGTTGTTGAGATCATGATTGGTGCTACTCAGTTGCTATTAAGCACTTGTTCGAGAGAACTGAGTAGCTGAGCAAGCTTTCTCTTTTTCTCAGTTCATAGAGTTGAGCGTTGATGTAAGACCCCAACTTATTATAAATAAAATTGAATTTTCCTTTATTCATTATTCTAAATTAATAAGGGTTAATTTGATATAATGCTTTGATTATGAGTGAAATGTGAAAATTTTACAAAATAAGCAAGTGGTTACAAAATATTCTTTTGTCGGGGAATATTCGTTTAGTCGTGGAATATTCTTATTGTCGGGAATCTCCGTACGACGGCGCAGTCATTTGTGGGCCCCATAACGAAAAACGGTTAGATGAAAGAAAACGACAAAGATCGAGTTTTATAAATAACGGCGTAAATTGTTACCGTTAACACTGTTGGGTTACCTGGTGGTTAAAATACAGTAATACGTGTGGTTGTACAGTAGCACACGGTATTGCACAGTATGGTTGAATTATAGATTCGTACGTAAGAAGGCACTACTCAATAATTGTTACAGTAGTTACTGTTCATTATTTTATTATATTGATTCAATAATTGCTGCATTGTTAGTTTATATTATTATTGTTTCAATAATTGTCACTGCATAATATTTCTCATTATCAAATCAATAATTTATATTATTTGAATAATATTATTAGATAGCATTATTGGCAATGTCTAGAAAGTTCTGTCAAGGAAAGGTTTGGTCATCTAATTGCGCGCCAGTAAGGAGAAATCCTTATCGGAAAGCCCCCTCTTTCCTGGGAACGGCTTGGTTGTCATAATTGTGATTCTGTAATATTATTTATGAATAATTAATTATTAATTCATATGATAAGGAAATATTTATTTGATGTGGATATAATTGATGAATATATTATTTTATGTGGATATAATTGAAGGAATTAATGCTGAGGTATTTTATCAGTATTTTATCGGACTGGAAGAATTAAAAATCATCCGTTTGTGGATTTCGGATAATTTCTATTTGGAATTTAGAAAAATTTTCTTCTGCAAAGTTGTACAGAATTGAAATTCATATAAAAAGTCGCGAGATTCGAATTTTCTGACAAATGGGCTATTTATTGTGAATTATTGAAATTTCGGAGTTCCGAAATAAAATGATTTTTATTAATGGGTGGGACCCACTCTTGTTTGAACATGTGGGCTGTTGAAAATGGGTCAAAGATGGCTGGTGTTAGGCAAGCATGCGTAGAGAATGGGTTTTAAAAATTAATATTTTATTAATTTAGTCTCCTTTGGCGTTCTAGCATTTTCCTATAAATAGAGGACTAAGTTAGAATTAAAAATCACACCAGAAACAAGTTTTCTCTCTTTATCTCTCTATATTATCGAGCGTATTCTTATGAGTATACTTTGAGTGTTGCTATACGGTGCGAGTTTCTGTTAGCACTATACCCGAAATTTAGTCCGAAATACGGTTATTTTGAGGTAAGGGATGTTATTTCTTTCGCAAATGATATTATTTTCTTCAATATCATTATGCCAAAATATTGGTTGAATTTTTATCAAATTTGGAACTTGTTGTGTCGGGATTACTATTCATGTATACGACACTATTCATGAATACGACACTATTCACCGAAAAATAAAAAATTTTCTTTTTGTCCAAAATATCTATTATGGGTATTATCTTTGATTGTATCCATGTTTTGGTCTTTATTTTTGAAATTCTGCTTCATATTTGGTTATTATGGAGTATTATTGAATTTGGATATACTGAAATACGAATCCCTAAAATTTGTTCTTTTGTTTCACTGGATTCGTTTCTTTTAAAATATTTTTCATCATCCTCAGTCCTAAATGATGATAATATTAAATATTTTTGGCCTGTATTGCAAAGATAAATGATTACTGATGAATATCTTTGGCCCATAGTGCAAAGATGAACAGGTGTTGAGATGAACATGACCAACCGGTGATATAAATGAATATCTTTGGCCTGTAGTGCAAAGATGATTAAAGATGTATATTGATTGTTGTTACAGGGATAAAATATTGATGATGGACTCTTAAATATTAGAAGATAGTAGAATTCATCATCTACGTGACTCTTTTAATGGATTGCTGTTTCCGCTGTAGTTGTTGATCTAAAACTTGTTGTCTATTGTATTCTATCAGATTTTTCTCTGTTGAAGACTAACGATAATTTGTTGTATATTATCTTAGTCACAATATTCTTTACTGTGCTAGTTGAGCTCACCCTTTTCCTTTTTGTTCCATTTTTCTTCTCAGGAGGTGAGAACATAGCAGGATCGAGTCGGGGTATGGAGTGAGATTTCTCACTATTTCTATAAAATAGTGTTTGAATAATTGTAATGAAGACTTATTTGCGTGTGGATATTGTCTAGAAGACAATATTTGTATTTAAACTCACAGTATGTATTGTCGTATTTCACACGACATTTGTATTATTGAAGTTGTAGTTTGCTTTATGTACCATGTATTTGGCGACTCAGAATGGGTGTTGTATACCTGTTTTGGGGGCGTCACAATTGAATGTTCTTGTGCGTTTTTGTTTAATGCTTGCTATCTTCTCTCATCTGTCTGTGTTCTGTATATATGTGATCTTTTTAAATCTATCCGTTGAAGTCATTTGATGAGGCATTAAATACGTTTGACATTTTTGAGCTTTGATGGAGATTTTTCTGCACATCTTCTGAATTGCAATCTGGCCCATTGACACAACAGACTGCTTTCTCACCTAACACCTGAAAAGGTATTTCCCTTTGCCCAATGGTCCTTTTTTTAGCTTCTTGAATACGTTCCTTTTGATCAATACTAAGGATATCTTTTGTACCGTTGGGACTGGTGAGTGCTTCAACGTTCAAAATGCATTCCACATTTGTTGGAATTTGTTTTCAAACAAAAGATAGGGCTCGATGCTTCTGACATAAGACAAATGATACTCTACGATGCATATCGTGGTGTCTTGTCATATTTGTGCTTAATCTGAATAGAACACTGCGATTTCTTTCAAGGGTTTTCATGCTACGATCTTTCCACACTACGATCTTTGCTTGCTCGTCTTGCAGACTCTACGTTTTCAAGAGCATAATACGATCTCTAAGTTTTGGCAAATGTCTGGATCACTCTACGATTATGGAGAGGCCCTTCAACATAGATACACTATGATCATCTCAGCTCTACGATCCTGCCTCAGCTTCTGCATTCTGTTGATCAGCTGGATATACTACGATTCTCTTCAAGGCCTATCTATTTCTTTCTAGTCATAGATCAACCTAACATTTTTGATCTCTTTATCTATACAAGTGAACATTAAAGACTAAGATCAATTTAACAATTTTGATCTATCACTAAGTCATTGTACATATATTCCTTGAAGGACTTTACATATAATCATGGTCATTTATTTTAAAACATCAAATCAAAATATGCATTCTTCCAACATAAACAACTATATAATTTAATTATTAAATTAAAAATTGAGAATTAGAAATTAAACAATTTATCCGATAACATGTTTACGATAAAAAATTATTCATATAATGTATAATAGTATAATGTTAGAAAATAATATTTTCTTTTTTCTCAAAGATCATCTTACCTAATTTGAATTTTTTATTATTATTAAATATAAGTATAATTCTATTTAAAGTAAAAGTGTGATTTATTAGTTAGATAAGATATTTTTAGAAGCAAACTATTTTTTTACACGATCTTATAATAATTAATAAATAAAATTTGAAAAAATAATAAAATATTAACATGTAAACTAACAAAATAGCATGTTAAATGAAAAAGTAGTACTACTTATTTTATTCAAAATATTATATAAACAAATATTAATCAAAAATAAATTTAAAATTTAAGAATTAAGAGTTATATATTTTTTAGTTTAGACTGAACCTACCTTGATCAAATACCAAGCATTCAATTTAAATCTTTGTGCTTAACAAGAAACCTAGAGGTGTATGGCTCAATGATAAAAAAATTATTCATAAAGTTTAAGTGCTCCTAATGCTAAATTTCAGTTGAATAAAAACAAAACTTACCATTGAGCCAAAATCTTAAAAATTAGATTCGAAATATGAATGATTTGAATATGAGTAAATTTCAAAGTTCAATAAATTACTCGAACTTTCTTAAATTATAATTTTTTATTGATATTCGGACATATTCGTTCGAAAAAATCAAATTGCTCGGGCTCAATTTGAAATCGTGCTCGACTTGGTAGCTAAACGAGTTTCGATCAAATCTTATTTTACACTCAATAAATTTTATGAACCAAATATGAGTAACTCAATACTCGACTCAACTCGGTTCATTTACACCTTTAATATTAATTAAGAGTGATTTGCACAATACTGATATTTATAATTTGACAAACACATCATCTATTGCCACCCGCACACACATTTTATATTTTGGGAAATTGATATTTTCATATTATTTTTTGATATTTTCACACGTAAGACTCACATATTGCCGATGTGTTGAATTTTTATTTGAATACATGGACTATACATATAAAAATGTCAAAAAATAGTGTGAAAATATCAATTTACATATTTTATCCAATTCAAAATCAGTAGTACTTTTATTTTTTGGAAAAGTCAAAGTCTTAAAAAGTTGACCAATGGTATTGGGGTAATTTCAAGGAGGCCGACGCATATTCGCCTTTTTCTTCCCAGTCCTTTCTCCGAACTCTTTCCGGTCTAATTCAAATAAAAAAAAAACAAAAAAAAAAACTCTTTCCGGTCTGGTAGGCGACCAATATATACGTGTATATATATATATATATATATATATATATATATATATATAGATATATATAAACATATTCAATTCCAAAGAAGGACAAGCAAACTCCTCTGTGATTCTGCAATTTATCGTTACTCCTTTGAATTCGTCGAAATTGAAGATCAAAAATTCGTTTATCGATTGCTTCTGCTTTGATTTGATTTCAGTTTTTGTGCAAAGGATTTGAAAAATGTTTCCTGGTATGATGGATCCTGAGTTGATGAGACTTGCTCAAGAGCAAATGAGTCGTATGTCCCCCGCCGAATTCGCCAAGATTCAGCAACAGGTTGACATAACTATTGTGTTTTTTTTGTTGGAAAATTATGCGTGAAAATTGAAGATAAACAAAACTAGTGTGAAATTTGTGTGTAATTGTTCTTAGGTTTATGGCTATTTGTTGATCTGATTATTTTGTTTATAATTTGGTGCGAATTAGTTAAATTTTAGTTTTATTATATCTCAATTAGTAATTATCATGAATGTTGGATTTAGAAGTGCTTCAAATTGAACCCAGATATTCATATATAAGTGGGACGTTTTTTTGCAAGTTTTTAACGTTCCACATCTATTGATTCTGCCTCTTCCAGTTGAATGAAATGATCGTTTACATAGAGATTGTATTCTACAATTGACATTGCAGATGATGTCTAATCCTGAATTGGTAAGAATGGCTACGGAAAGCATGAAAAATATGAGGCCTGAAGATTTGAAGCATGCGGCAGAACAGCTGAAGCATACCCGTCCAGATGACATGGCTGAGATAGGTGAAAAGATGGCTAATGCAACACCTGACGAACTAGCTGCTATGCGAGTTCGGGTAGATGCACAGGTCACTTATGAATTAAATGCAGCTCAGATGCTGAAGAAACAGGTACTGGCTAGCTAGCGATGCCATGAACCCTAAACATTTTTATGCTTTTACTAGAAAATTATGCTCACAAATTGTTCTCATATTAGAAAATTGTGTTTTCTGATGATTTGGGGTCGAATCAACTCATTTGTATGCACGTGCTATTATCCCATTATTTTTATTTGGTTGTTCTTTTTTGTATATACTTTTTTTTTCATTGACTATCCTAAAGTGATACCATTTGAATTTGATGGGGACTCCAAGTCAAGAACAAAAAAGAAATAATTTTTTTAAATTTATTATTTGGAGTTTTTAATATGTTTAATATAAAAGTAGTTGGTGTGATTTACGTATTTTATTTATTAGTGGTGATTCAGGACATTAATTAGTGATTAAGAATTATTAATAAGAGTATTTTAGTCGTTTAATACTTTTATTATTTTTCAAGTATTATGAGGGTTTTCTCTTTAAATAGTGATGTAATCCCGACAAGTCATGGAGACTACATACTATTGATATTGAGGTTGATTATTTTATTCACACCGTAGAGGTATTTTATTCATCTTGGTGTTGATAAACTTGAGAGATCCTAGTAGTTTAAACGTGGAGTTTAAATCCTAGTTTATTTTTCGTTACTTCTTCATCCTAAATTTGTCCTACATTAGAATTTTAACATCTTGACTAAAATATGGAGGTTCTATGTCCTTCTTCTGATCTATTATGTTTGGTTGGTTTAATGGGTAGGAAAGAGGAAGGAGGAGGGGGTTTAGGATTAGATTTAGATATTAAGTTTTAAAGTTTGCAATGTGAATTGTTTCTGAAGCATAAGATGAAAATCTTTGCTTGTGTAGGAGGATGACCTTTAGGTGAAGAACTAAGATTTCTGTTGCGGTAGAGCTTCTACTTTTCATGTTTCTTTTTTTAAAAAGATTAAGTTTCTAAAATTACAAATGATAACAATTTGTTACGGATGGTATTTCAGTTGACATGATCATGAACATATATATAAATGTAAACACCCAAAATTCAATCAGTTTTAGTCATGAGTCTATAAATTGGTGCCCTATTCTAGATGATAGAGAACGCCGACTGAATGACACTGATCCAAGACAGATTTAAGATGAAAAATTCACGGAAAATAAACTAGGATTTAAACTATATATTTAAATTACTAAGATCTCTCAAGTGTATCAAGTTATTAACTCTACGTATCAACACCAAGATGGATAAAATACCTTTACGGTATGAATAAAACAATCAACTTCAATATCAATAGCATGTAGTCTCCATGACTTGTAGGGATTACATCACTATTTAAAGAGAGAAAACCCTAATATTACTTTGAAAATAATAAAAGTGCTAAACGACTAAAATATCCTTATTAATAATTCTTAATTAGTTAATCACTAATTAATGTCCTAAATTCTCACTAATAAATAAAATACATAAATCACATCAATTACTTTTATAGTAAACATAATAAAAACTTCAAATAATAAATATAAAAAATCTCTTCTTTGTTCTTGACTCGGAGTCCCCATCATTCTCCTCTTGTTGGAGATAACTCGACATCGATTTTTATAACATGATATGATAGAATAAGCCATGAACACCTTTGCAATGGAAGAACATTTGGGGAACACCTTTGACGACATCATCACGCGATAAGGCTAAAATTTTCATGGAAAGAAATTGATGAGAGCATCACTTTTGTATTCAAAGGTGCTGAGAAGAAGCTTCCTGGAACAACGAAATCAACAATGTCAACTTGAATTGGATCAACTTCTCGAATCGTCTTTTCTTCGGTAACAAACAACTCAAAAGCAACTTTAAAGTTTTTCTCAATTTGTTGCTCATACGTAATCTCTGGTTCAACTTTTGGAACTTCAATAATTTCTATGGACATGTCACAACTGTCTTTAGCCCCAAAATTTGGAACATCCTTTTTTTCTTTTTCTTGCTCTGCTTGAAGATGTGCCCGCAAGTCAATAAGGTCTTCTTTTATAGAGGATATGTCTCATTTAATAAAGAGATGTTATCTTTTATGGAAGAACATATAGAAACCATATCATGTGTAGCTTTCGAAGTTCTTTTGCTTTCTTGATATCGACGTTTCAATTTTCGAAAGTAATTTTGTGAATTAACCATATTCCAGCTAAGCTCTTCCTGTGTTTCAAATATCGATCACTTTCATCGTCAAGAAATCAAAACATTCTTTTGCTTTGGTAATCAATTTTTTAGTGGCTTGAGACATTAGGGTGTTTGGGACTATGAGTTATAAAATAAAAAAAAACTTTTTTTTTGGACAACTTAAGGGCCTAACTGGAAAGGAAATAGAAAACATGGGCTAAAGTATGAATGTAGAAAGTGTAGGGGCTGATTTAAAATGATAAAAAGGGTATAAGTGAAAAGTATATAAATTATGGGCTAAAACTGAAATATTAGGTGAAACTATGGGGAAGCAAATTGTAATTTTGGTAATATATTTATAAGTTAGAGATTAGGTTACCACTCATATCATATTAGAGTACGACAATAATTTTTTCCTCATCTACCTTTCTTCCTTTTTCTTTTTTTTTGAACAGTGAATCGCGATGAACAAGTAACTGACGATAAACAGTAACTCCGACGCTTTTTTTTAAAACCGAAGGTCTCCCAAAAATTGAAAAATTAATGAAGAAATCTTAAGCTCTGATACCAAAAATGATGTAGTATAATTTGTAAAACGAATTTTAATATTGATTGATAGAGGGCTAAAATTAGGATTTAAGCTTTGTGCTTAAATTTTAGGGTTTAGAGTTTCAACTCGGCGTCTATTAACTCTAGATAAATATCTCCACGATATAAGAAAAACTAATAATAATCTCAATAGTCAGAATGTACTCTGTGTGAAAATTACATCAGTATTTAAAGAAAATCCCCCCTAAATTGGACTTGGAGACCAATAAAATATCAAAGGACAAAAATACCCTAACTAATTAAAACAAGTCCATAATAATGAAATAAACAAAATAAATAAATAAGGAAACTAAATCATCGATTCCCATCACACTTGAAGCATCCAATTTCCTTGGGATGGCCAAGCATGCCCACTTTATAATCTATAATGCATGCTCTAATTTTATGTCTTTGTAAAAGCATGCCCTTAAGTGAAGAAAATTGTTTAGTTTTCTTTTTAATCAGATCTGAGTCTCTGATTCTTTAATTAATAAATTCATGAAACAAACTTATTTTTAATTTATTAGTTATTTGATTTTTTTTAATGAAGATTTAACGATTCTATAATAATTTATCACATGCAACTCTGTATATATGGATTTTAAATAAAAAGCGATACTGTTGAATCAATAGAAAATGTAGCAAACACACATATACTGCAGTACTTTTGGTTAATCTAATTTAGTTTATTTTTTATTCCCTTTTCCCTGAAATTCTCTGATCAGTTGCAAATTGCAATGATGCATCTTGCTCACATATAATATAGTATTTAAGCGGTAAAGGAAATACCTGTATGAAGGTATTTACTGAATTTCTAGTTATTAGCATCTAGCATGTATTTATGGATCCATTTAAATTGTGGCAGGGTAATGACCTTCATAGCCAGGGAAAGTTTAATGATGCCTTGCAAAAGTATTTGCTTGTAAGTGTAGCTTTTCTGTTTGGTTCTACTTTTATGTTGAAAGTGTTTCTTTCCTTGATAAGAGTAGTATTTTCTACAGTGGCGAAACTCTAATTTTAATTTATTTTCATGTTTTCTCCATTTTCTTAAATAAGGCCAAGAAAAACCTGAAAGGCATTCCAGCATTCAAAGGCAGAAGTCTCCAGTTGGCCTGCTCTCTTAATTTGATGTCATGCTATTTAAAAACCAGGCAGTATAATGAGTGCATAGAAGAAGGTAGTGAGGTATGACAACTTAGTTTCTTTTTTCTTTTTCTTTTATTTTTTCATGTATATGTCAGAGATGTGATACTGCCTTATGCAAGTGAAGTGACAACAGGGAACTTTTTCTTTAATAAAATGTAAATGCTTCTCTTGCCTCTCACTGTTTAAAAGAAAATAAATTATATATCTGAATTGCTATAGGTCTTGGCATATGATGCGAAGAATGTCAAAGCTCTGTACCGAAGGGGTCAAGCCTACAAAGAACTAGGACAAGTAGAGGTGAGTGTTCATATGCATTTTACTTCTTACTGTCTGAGGATTATATTATTATTAACATTGTTAATTATAGTCATCTATCCTGAAAAAACTAATTTGTGTTATCTGATACCCTTTCTGAAATATCTAGCAAGCAGCGTCCGACTTGAGTCTAGCACATGAAGTTTCCCCAGATGATGAAACTATCGCAGATGTCTTAAGGTATTGAATGTTTTCTGAATTTAGTCTAGTAGTCTTTACCATGCTATGCACCCAGTACAAGTATCCTAAAGTTGGATTGATTTAAGGCATTATATTTTAAACAATTGTCCAGTTTTCTTTGCATAGCAACTCAAGCTTTGCCTTCAAAGGTTATGGATTAATTAGCATATTCTGTATGAAGCCATAACATTTACTCCTTATAAAAAATCTAGCTTTTGTTTTTTTTTTCCTGTTTTGGGGTTTTTTCCCCAAATGTCGAAGCTAAGCATTTGCTATTCTTTATATTGGCCAAGATTATTAGTTCACTAACCTGTGAGTATTGCAGCTTGATGTATATTTCATAGTTAAATGTTGAATAATGTCGTCCCTAATTTATACTCGAAGTATTAATCTTCAGCCATGATATCTAGGGGGAAAAGAAAGGAAGATAGAATTTTCATTTTCATAACTAAGTATTTTGTTGACACAGGGATGCCAAGGAGATATTAACTAAAGAAGGTGGTGTGCATGTGCGGAAAGGTAGTTGCTTTTCCAAAGATTTGACTTGTAAAACTTGTGCTTGTTGCGTTTTTTTTATATTTTTACAAGTCACGTTGTGTTTCTTTATTAATTATTTTAGATCTTATAATTTTCACTTTTCTTTTTTTTTTATGGGAAAAAAACAATAGGAGTGATTATTGAAGAAATTACTGAAGAAGTACAGGCTTCATCATCTAGAGATTTTCAAGGTTCACCTTCAGAATGTTCTGCATCGCGACCACAACAAACCAACAGTGGGGTTCCATCAACCAACTTAGAGAGTTTGCAAGCACTAAAAGATGACCCAGAATCGATCAGGTTTATTTACATTCATCAATGAACTGTTCAGTCCTTGTTGTTTTGAGTTGTAAATATTCTCAGTTTCTCACCACATTACTAAAAGTATGATATTATGCGAGTGTGTGTGTATATATATATATATATATATAGACAGACTTCATCCTCTTATAATTAAAATTGTGGGAAATTTTGACTCATAAATATAGAAACAATATATTATCAATAATTAATAAAATTTCAAAATATACCCTGTTTGATAAATAAAAATATAATGTGGCTGTATTACAATGTTACTAAAAGTGATTCATTCTAATATTAAAAAATTTTGGTAGCAAAAAAATATTAAAAAATAATTAAAAACCGGTTCACTAGTTCAACTTAACCAGTTTTACCCATTGAACCACCGATTTGACCGGTTGTCAACCGATTCAATTGGGTTTTGACCAAACTAGTTCAACTGGGGCAAATCGGACCGTACACAGGACCAATTCCCGAATCAATTGGTTGAACCAGTTGGTCCGGTCCAATTTTCAAAACATTGGCTAAAGTTACATATATCTATCTAATAAAATACAAATGATTTTGAATTTCCCGCTCACTCAATAAATCATCTGGGCCGTCCAAAGTTTGGGATAAATCCCACCGTTCATACATCTATCTAATAAAATACATCTATCTATCTAATAATCTAATAATAATTTAATAAAATACAAATGACTTTAAATTTTTCGCTCACTCAATAAATTATTTTGGTCGTTTAAAGTTTGAGATAAATCATATTGTTCATACAGTGCCGGAGGCACGGGACCCAGCTAGTATATATATATGTATACATATTTCTGATAAGAAAAATATATTTCATATATTTTTATTTCTAGAAAATAAATAGTGTCCATACTTCTACAATATATTGTAGATTCTGTGCATAATTAGATTATAAATTTAGTGTAAAACTTGATTTTTTTTGGGGAATAGTGTAATTAGTCCTCATTTTCAAGATTAATATTTTAATACTCAATACATAATCAAGTTTATATTAGGAATGTACTTGTTGTACACGTTTGTGTAGCCAATTTTTTGATTAAATTTGTGAATCATCAAGTAGGAGTACAAAATCTAGAAATAAAAAGCTATTCTATACATAATATATGTATATTTTATTCGTATGAGAAATAATATAAGAGGATTGTTTCAAAAATAAAAATAAATTAACTATGAATATTATAATATATTAATTATAACATGCGGAACATAGTTGGTTTCTTGAAAAATTGTCAAGTATTCGAGATTATTAAATATAAGAATATCTTGGCGGCATATTTGAGTTAAAAATATGTACATATGTTAAAAAATTAAATTGCACATAATTCCCCATGGATTTGTATCAGCTTCACATGACCCAATTAAGAACAGAATTCCCTCTGGGCTTATTTATGGTCCATAGAAGGTCATGTGTAATCATAGCAAACTACAAGGGGGGTTATTTCCATTTATCCTAGACTATTATTTTAATTTTTTCACTAGTAGGCAGTAGCTGTAAGTTACTAGTACATACTTCTATATATATAACTGTGTGCATACGTCTATTCTTTGCTATTTACATAACATGGTGATACTATTATTTTATTTATTTATAAATATGAATTATTCGGGGGACATCTTATCCTGTTCTCTTGTGCTTTCCTTTCTTCTTTAGTGAAGATCATTCTTCTACCATAATATAAACATGACAACTATTGATTATTTTGGTTCATATGTTTATAATTTAAAATTATTGCCATATGAAGTTAGGTTCATAATTTTTTTTCCCAATATATATAATGGAACATACTTGGAGGAAATATATTTCATATTTGAAGACAGGGTCTTGAGCTGTTGATAACAACAGTTCAGGCCTTGTGTTACTGCAATTTGTTGCATTGTTGCTCCTCCTTTTCTTCGTCTTTTCCATTTTTGTTTAGTTGCCTTTGTATTCTCTGCAATTGTAGCCATTAGGTAGTTTTACTTGATCCTAATTTTTTTCTTTTTCTTGGCATAATGGATAGATCCTTCCAAAACTTTATTTCTCATGCTGATCCAGAAACACTGAAAATTCCTGAAGGGATATCTCCTGATATGGTTAAGACTGCCTCAAATATGATTAGTAAGATGTCTCCTGAAGAGCTTCAAAAAATGCTCCAGTTGGCTTCCTCATTTCAGGGGGAAAATCCACTCTTAAATAGAGGCTCCACAGATTCTAGTTTTAACAGTTTTAATCCTGGACGAGTTCCTGCGAATGTGACACCTGACATGCTTAAAACGGCATCTGATATGATGAGTAAAATGCCAGCAGAAGAACTGCAGAAAATGTTTGAAATGACGTCATCTTTGAGAGGGCAAGATTCAGCATCAGCTTTACATTCCAATGGAGAGCAATCAGATAGATCAAACACTCGAAAACCTCGTGAAACATCCACACTTAATGGAGTCCATTTAAGTGAAAGTAGTTCTTCTCGTGGGTTTTTGGATTCAAGAAGTGTTCCTCAAGGTAGCTTTCCAAGCTCCAGTTCTCCTCAAGGTAGCTTTCCAAGCTCAAGTTCTGATCTGCAAGAACAAATGAGAAACCAAATGAAAGATCCAGCACTGCAGCAGGTATTTTGTTCGGACCCTGTTTGTTTATAATTTTGGTTTGAGGGAGGATGGGTCAAATGTTTTTTTATAATTTTGGTTTGAGGGAGGATGGGTCGAGAGGTGGGGTGTGTGTGTGTGTGTCCTTGCATGTTCGTTTTCATTTTCCCTTTTCTTTTTGTTCTTTGCATTCAAGGCTTATCCACTAATACTATTTAATCGTGTTTACCTATCAAGAGTTTTCTCAAATTTCAGAGTAGCGATATTTGAATATAAAATATATGCGTCTCTGTGTGTGTATTTTTTGTATGCCTGAAAATAAAACAAGAAAATGATACTGTTTGTTTTCAGACAGAGGGAGTACTGTATAAATGAGCTTCCTTTTTATGATGGTAAAGTGGCAATGGGACTTGTAAACTGGATATCCTCCCCCTCCAGCCCTTTTTGGGATGGATGTGTGTGGGCCTGTAATGGAGTCAATTATGGGCTGCAAACTCGACTCAAGTAATTTTTAATCAAGTCTGAGTAGTTATCAAGTTTGAGTTAAGCATGAAACATCGTGTTCAAACTTGACTTGTTTAAATACATGAGTCGCACGAGCTACTAAATTAAGTCTTGGAAGTTGGATCGTGATCAACTCAACTCAACTCAAAATAATTTGCTTATTCTTTTCATTTGTTCTTAATAAAAACACTCATGGAAAGGGGACACCCTGAGAATTGACAATTATTTCAGTTAAAAATATTATAATTTATACTTGTATATTGTATAAAAATATGTTGTATATAACTATATTATAAAGAACTACATATATAAACTCACATATATTATTCGAGCTTACTCATGAGTATCTAAGCTAGTCGAGTTTGAGCCAATCAAGCAATGCTTGTGAATCGAATTAACTAGAACTTGTCTCAATAAATAAGCAAGCTTCAAAATTTAGTCAATCTTGACTCATATCTTAAGCTAGTCAAGTCGAGCTGTTGTTGAGTTGGGTAGTTGGGTAGTGTCGGCTCATTCACAGCCCTAGATGGGGGAAATTTAACTTGGCATCACACGGGCTGTCTACTGCACTACCATGGATTTGTTCAAAAGGGATTTCAGTATTGCATGCTTACAATGAATGTCTGAAGGAAACGAGAAACCATGTGGAAATTTTAACAGCTGTAGTTACTATCCTAGGAGACCATTGGGTCATTCTGGCCCTCCACAAGCCCACATTGGTACTCTTGGTAGTAACCTTAAGTTTTATATACTACATTACATCTCACATGTTTAATGTGGGACTGAGGTATCGCACCTAATGTGCATCCAAAATATCCTTTTGGCATATGTAATTTCCTGCCTTTCTCTTAGTCACCGATTTTAATCTATTATATTTATTTCCAATTGCAGATGTTCTCGTCGATGATTAAAAATATGAACCCCGAAATGATGGCAAGTATGAGTGAGCAATTCGGGATTAAGCTTTCTCGAGAGGATGCAGAAAAAGCACAACAAGTCATGTCATCTTTGTCGCCAGATGCTTTGGATAAAATGGTACCTTCTTCCGTACATTAAACTTTATAACTCAATGCTTGTTCTGTTAGTAATTGCTTTGCTATTTTCATGATAGTTGAAGTTACTTTTGCAGTTGTTCTGTTATTGTTCATTGATTTTTACTTTTAAATTACTTTATGACCTGTAAAAGTTAACTGATAGTCCCAATTACCATTTTAAGCGTGAAGTTGTAAAGAAAAATTTATATAGAGTCTCCACCTAGTGATATGCATGTAATTAATGTAATGGGGTTTCAGTAGTCTGAGTAAGTCAAAGCAAGAAATAGCGACCTAGGGAACTCTAGAAATTAAATAAATATAAGATGTGAAAAGGAAAAGATACATATATATGTATGTGTGTGTGTGTTTGAACCATTATAATTATAGTTGTACAAAGATGTTCAGTAGATATACATATATACATACATATATAAATATATTTTTTGTGTGTGTGTGTGTGTTTGGCAAGTAATAGAAGCATTATAATTATTGCTGTACAAAGATGTTTAGTAGATATCTTCTCCAAGTTTTGGACCTTTGATGGCAACTCGATCACTGGGAATAAGAGGATCATAGGTTCAGTAAATACTCACTACCCAAGTAGGCTTGCAAACTCACTCACACTCGCACATAAATTGTGTTGGGCATGTATTTTTTACCTTGTGCATGCTCAACTCTTAACAAATCTTCCTAGAAAGAAGACTTCTCTTCATCAATCACTTTATTTTTTTAATACTAGTAACACAGATCCATAACATTTCTCTATGAATGTGGGCCTATTATATTTTTCAGTCATGCAGCTGATGTTTGGTTGTACCGATTGCACTTATTTTGATTGGTTTTGCCTTGATCTCATGCATGCTTTATCTTCATAACCTCTGAACATATCTTTGACTCTTGGTCTCTTATAAAAATATCTCAAATGATGTCGCAGATGAGATGGGCGGATAGGATTCAACGAGGAGTGGAAGGTGCAAAGAAGACAAAAAATTGGCTACTGGGAAGGCGTGGAATGGTGTTGGCAGTATGTATGCTCATTTTCGCAGTCATTCTTCACTGGCTGGGCTACATCGGCAGTTAGCTGGACTTGTATCTCAGATCATTCAGATTCTCTCTCTTGAAAGGAGTCGAAACCTAATTATGCGAGGAACACATTTGGCCAAGGACCGGAATTCTAGTCTCTTGGTGGAAGTTCACAACTACAGATTTTTTTTCCTTCGTTTTTTAACAATTTTCCTTTAATTTTAATGTTAGTTTGATTCAGTAAGAATTGCTGGATTGTTTGGACTTTTATGTTGGAGCTTATGCACTTGTAATACCTATGCCAGGATAGAAGTCAAAATCAAGCTTCATAAGGTAGACCCAACTTTTTAATCTGGACAGAATGTATGTATTCTCTTACAATGTACCTTGAGATGTGGAAATTTACTCTTGATTAGAAAACTTTTCACCTGGTTATTGAATTTACTGTTTCTACCTCCCACATTATTAATTCAATGAATGAAATTATTGATTAAAGAAAGGGATATAAGATATGCCTATATGAAGTACTACTATGTGATTGTTGTGAATTTTGCTTACCAGACTTTGTTATGAAAATATTGAATTAGAGTAAATAACCATTATTTGAGGTTTAAGACAAGTTATGGTCTATAAAAGGAGAATCTTTGAGCAATTAATATATTTACTTTTTGAAAATAAGAGCAGCTTTTAAATACTTTAAAACTAAGGATAAATTACCACAACTCAATATTTATATATTATCTACATGATTTTTACATTGATTTTTATTTTTAGAAATCTAGAAACAACACTTGGATGATTATCTTTTTAAAAATTTCTAAAATTACTTTTTTATTTTTTTTATAAAAGTAACATTTATATGGTAAATTAGTTTACAAAAATTGTGTTTCTTATCTTAAACCAATTGATTTTCTTAATAATCAAAGATTTGCTCTTTTTCTAAAATTTATTTGCTCATTTACTTTATAATAAAACTAAAACTCATTCTCATTCCGTCATAATATTTTAGAACAAATAAAATATCACCTACTTTAAATTGAGACCATAACATTACCTTTTCAAGTTAGACAACAAATTAAAAAAATTCCTTATAATGGTAAATAAATAAATAAATAGAAATAGTTATGAAATGTTATATTTTAGTTAAAAGAAAATAATGTAAATCAAGAGTCAAATTAAAGAAAATATAGAAGAAATCTACATTTACTTTTAATGAAGTCTTTTGATTTTTCAAAATGGCCCTCACTTTTTGTCGTAATTTTTATTTTATTTTATTATTATTGTTTTTGTATTTTATTTAGTCATTTTAAATTTTTTATTTTATTTCATATAAATTAATACAATGACCGAATACTCAGTAAGGGTTTAATGTGTATATTAGTTATCATCAAATTTTAGTGTATTGCCACGTGTGATGACTATGGGCGAGTGGAAGACCCGGCAAAGCAGCTTCTCTTCTCCTGCCAAAAAAGTAGTGAAAGGAAAGAACAATACAAAATACTAGTAGACAGTAGTACATTTATGTTCACATAACAAAAACAAAGTCGACTCATTCTTCTCTCTTGATTCATATATACCGTCCCAATCGTTTCTGCCTAGGGTTTACGACCGATCAATTCTCTTCACTTTCATCTTCAGATTCTACTACAGGTGATTTTTAGTTTCTCCCCCAATTAGTACTAAACGTAAACTATACGTTTTGTATGCATATGTTCCTGAATCTGTCCATCAATTCTGAATTTGTTGTTTTCGATCACTTTTGGGTACTGGGTAATTCTCCATTTATTGTTTTTGTATGATTGGATTGTGTGGGTTTTGGATTTTCTCTTGTTACTTGATTTGACTTATTTAGTAGAATTTTTCAGCCCTATTACTTCGTTATGATTTGATTTTGAGTTATATGGTTTTGTGTCGGTCTAGTTGTGCTAAAGGTAGATTCTTTTGACTTGTTAAAGAGTGTGCCTTTTGCATTTGAACCTAGTTTAATTCTTCCATGTTTCCCCTTGTGTATAAAAGAATACTGAATTTATGGATCTCGATCAATTTAGGTTGCTGGGTAATTCTCAATGTAGTGATTCTATAATTCCGAGTGTTGTTCCTTGTTAATTGAATTTGGCTTAATTCGTGGCTTGATTCAGTTTTATGGTTTTCTTGGTCTGTTGTGGAAAGCCTGAATTTTTAATTATGGGCCTAAAAGATAAATTATCTTCATATTACATCTGTTTAGTTTTAAATTTTTTCACGCCTGCATAGAAATTACTGATTTAATGGATTTTGAACAGTTTTGGAAACTGAGTATTTCTCAACTTTATATGATTTGCAGTTTTGCGGTGTATGTTTTCTTCCTTCTTGTGGGTGGTCTAATGGGTTTCACTTATTATTACATTAAATTGGGCTTATTGGTAGAATTATTCAAGTTCTATTATGCGGTTAGAACTAATTTTTTCGGTTGTTGGTTTCATTTGTTGTATGTGTGAGAATTTATCTCTTTAATTATGCTTTTGAATTCTAATTAATTTTATATTCCAACTTTTTTTGGTTGTTACATATATGCGAAGTCCCAACTTTTTCAAATTTAAGGTTAGGCAATGTATTATAGTATGTTTTTATTTTTATCTTTAATAAACATAAATGGTGTTTTATCTAAAAAAATTCGGTATAGTTGGGCTATATAATTAACTATACCATTAGCCAGATAGACTCAAATACATCATGTGACATCTTTTAAATTTTTTAATGTCTTGTACTTTGGGTGGCTGACATATAGGACTATAGGAGTTCTGGGAGTGGATAGTTTTTTGGGGGATTTTTATAGATGAACTGCAGTGTATAGATTGTTGCCTGACAATCCTCCCCCACCTTCTCCACTCTCTTTTAACAGACAAAATGTCATTCCGATGTATATATGGCTCATGTACATAGGTTTCACCCGTTTTACGGTGCACTTTCTAATCTACTCCCTCAGTTATGTTTCATGTGGCCACTTCAAATTGGTACATAGTTTAAAGGAAAGAAAGTTTGATCATTTGATTCAACTTGGCCCCTCCCTTTATTTAATGGTCAATTCTTTATGACTAGCACCAGAACAACTTAAAGTTGAATTTTACTTTTTTCTTTTAATTTTTTTTTATTGTGGTCTGATTAGAATGTGTTAACTGCTGACTGTCACTTTCTTGGTAGGAGTTGATGCACTCAATACTATGATTCGGTCTTGATGTGTTTTTATTTATTTCCTGGTCTTGTTATCCTTCAAATATCATTTTGGCTGCTTTCAACTTATTTATTAACCGTATGATCGCTGAAGCCTGATAGATGCTTGAGATTTATATGAATTGAAGGTATCCGCTCGAAGGATGGATGAGAGCAAGAAGTCTGAGAACCATTTGACATCCGCTGCAGCTTTCGTGGAAGGCGGAGTTCAAGAAGCTTGCGATGATTCATGCAGTATATGCCTTGAAGCATTTTGTGAAAGTGAACCATCGACGGTATATAATAGATATTATGATGTATTATCATCACTCTTATTTGTTTTTTTCTTTAGTTCATTACATCTTCTCTCGTGCAGGTTACTGGCTGTAAGCATGAGTTTCATCTTCAGTGCATTCTTGAATGGTAATTTTATGAAGTCCTATCTAGACGAAAATTTGTTTTTGAAGCTAGTAGTTTTCCTTGCCGATTTATTGGATTCTAAATTGCAAAAGTAAACATCTTGAGGTGACATGTGAATGTGATGTAAGAAATGTTAATGATTTTACTTAAAAAGGAAAGAATTAAATGGTTTGTGCCATCAGTAGCAAACTATAGATGAGTAGTAGATGAAGTTGGAACAAAGGTTGTCCAATGAATTCATATCTTTCTCTAATACATGACCAATTAATGTTTGGATAAAAATCCTTGCCGGCATCATCCCTTATGATGAAGTTGTGATATTTTAGTCTCTAATGTGACACCGACTCCTTACTAATTAATTTTTCTGAATCAAATTATACATGTGCTTTTAGGAAAACATTTGCCACTGATCTTTAAGGGCTTGCACTTATTTTTTCCTGCTTGTGTATATGTTGAGCGATGGAACGTTTTAAAGGTGTGAAATGGATCAATTCTTTGTATCAGAAGAGCTTTCTTGCAATCTGTCTCTTTTATAAGTTATTCTTGGTCCTTGATAGTTCTTTCATTGAATCAGAATGGGTTTCAAATTTGATTATCTGTCCAAACTTCGCTATGAAACTCATTGGTGTTCGTTCTTGCACTGTCTGATTTCTGTCTGTTAGAAATTATTGGTGATCCTTGGGTAAAAATACGCCAATCAACACATCAAGAAGCTGACACAGGCTTGGAAATTTAAGTACACTTTTGCATCATGTTAGACATAGATAATGATTGCCATGAAGGGAATGAGTAGAAAAGTTGAGGTCGAAGAGAAAGAGGAAGAGAGGGGATGATGAAGAAGATACAATTATAAGTACTACAATGACAATTGTCAAGTTGTCACCTAGTCGATGCTCAAGCGTCGAAGTGGCTCGGAAGTTGCAAGGTGTCTCCACGATTTGGAGAATTATGCAAAGGTGAGCGTCTAGGGTATGTAATCCTCGTCTTGGGTCGCCTAGGCGATGCCTTGGACTCTTACCAGGGAAAATGTACGCCTTAGGTTTAGTACTGGGTTTGAACTCCAAGAGGAGAGAGGCAACGAGCTTCAAAGCGAACCAAGAGAAAGATACTTTGCTGCTCTTAGAGGAAGAGAGAGAACTGCGACTTCCTTCTCTTCTAAGGTTCGCTTCGACTGCTTTAGGAGAGGGGAAGAGAGAGAGGAGCTGCTCACTACTAATATACTAAGTATTATATATTTTATAGATACAATAGATTACAACACATAGTTTATATTAATATTAAATGTATTTGATGGTTTCGTACGTAGAGAGAGAAAGGCTGCTTTTAGCTCTTTTCATGACTCTGCTGCTATTGACTCATCCGCTGGGATTGGAATGCTTGACTCGCTTTCAAAAGTGTGACATTCAATGAAGCCAGAGAATGTTCGCCTTTTGATCGACTTTTCGAACGAAGTGGTTGGCTGATGAATTGTGCCTGATAGCTCACTCAAATGTGGGTGGAGCGGGTGGTCATAGAATAAGTGTGCGTGGGTAAAGATTGCGGTCAATCTTGGGAAGTAGGTGGATCGGCCAAGGCATAGTGTGGTGGCTGAGCTTGAGAAGGATAATCAAGCGATTCAGTTGTGGTTAAGAGTTGTGATTGAGCGTGGGAACCTTTCAACTAAAGAAAACACTGACAAGTGAAAGTGATTCTATAAGTCAGCCTCACCTCATGATATTCCAATCAAAAGGAAGCTATCCTGTCGAAGATGAAAAGTGTTGTCCAAAATAACCAAAATAGAAAAGGCTGTATCACATCGAGATGTCGATTCGTTTTCCGCCCCCAATGAGATGGGGAATTTGTAACCCCCTATTTAGACTTTTGGGCCTTCTATCTTTCTGAATCGAGACTCGGTACGGCTCGCGTCGTCGTTCCAACCGAGCACATGCCACTTTTTCTTGAAATCGCGAACACCTTACCTTTCTTCTTAGTCTGATCCAGACACTCCCTTGGTTCTTGACTTTGATCCGATTCCGATGCTCGTTTATTCGGCTAGTCATGCGTCTGAGAACAAAAGGCAAAAGAAAGGGCTTACAGAGAGGATTTCCAATAATAAAAGGAAGAAGACCCCATATCACTCAAAGCGGAGGGGTTCTTCCTAAGAATGAGGATGTGTGAGTTGCTTTTATGAGGAGGGCCCCGGCATACGAGCGATCCGTCAGCTTGGAGGGCGACAAGAGCAGCATGCAAATGCTTGGTAGGCCAACAACTTAGTGGCAGGGCACTCAATGAAAGGGGGCACATTGAGCAAGTACGAGAAATATGCATGATAAATAAATATTAATATTATATATACAACACAATAAATTAGTATTATATTTTTTTGTTATTATACTTTATTATATTAGTATAATATTATATTTATTTTGTACTTATATAATAATATATTTATTTATTATTCATGAAAAATAAATTTTATATAATCAATAAATATTTCAGCTTTTAATTTTAAACTTTTTATAAGGAATTTAATTTTTCATTTTTTTATTTTACCATTGATGTTAAATTTGCCTATTTGTCTACTTGGTATTTTTGTTTTAGTATATGTTTTGAGCATATGAATTGTAATGTAGTGTTAATTATATATAATATAATTGTGAGTATTTTTTATATTTTGTGTACATGTGGATTGAACTACATATATATATATATATATATATATATTAGAATATATTATTATTATTAGTATTATTATTAGAGTATACTATTATATTTTAAGGAGTAGTGAATTCATTTCCTCATACATCTTTTTGAAAGCAGCAAAGAACTTTGTGAGTGGCCGCCCATCGTGAAGAATTCTGTAAAACTTTTGAGACACTTCATATATATATGGGCAAGATTATTCTGAACAAAATACAATACCTTCAAAACCTCCATGTAGTCCCATAATTCTTTCACAGTCAATATGAGTACCATATCCACAACACGACTCTCCATAGAATTAAGCATCTGATAGAAAATAAAAGCATCGACCGTTTGCCAAGCGGCATTGGAGAGTTTTGTTTTGGTTAAATATATTTATATTAGAATATATTATTATTATTAGAATATACTATTATATTCTAAGGGGGAGTAGTGAATTCATTTCCTCATACATCTTTTTCAAAGAAGCAAAGAACTTTGTGAGTGGCCTCCCATCGTGAAGAATTCTGTAAAACTCTTGAGACGCGTCATATATATGGGCGAGATTATTCTGAACAGAATACAAAGCCTCCAAGTAGTTCCATAATTCTTGATTTCTTTCACAGTCTCAATATGAGTAACCATATCCACAACATGACTCTCCAAAGAATGCATCTCATAGAAAATACGAGCATTGACTGTTTGCCAAGAGGCATCGAAGAGTTCTGTTTTAGTTTTGTTTTGGTTAAATGATCTCATTGATCGCGGCTAAGTAGAGCCAATTGCACAATTTTGCTCCACTGGATAATTTTGAACCCCCCTATAATATTAAAGACTAGAAGACGACAAAACCTCAATAACATTAGTTGAAGTCCTAGGATTAGTTGCACCAAACATTGCACTCTCAACAGTCCCTGACATAGGTTAAAGGAAAAATCTTCACATAATACACAAAAATAAATGGCACAAAACAACCTTCTTACAATGCAAAGTATCACAACAATACCCAAAAGAATCTCCAACAACAACCATAGTTAAGGCGTCGCCTAGGCGAAGCCAAGGCGACGCCAACTCATCCAGTCGGTAAGAGATGGGAAATGCGAGCAAACGACTTGGTCGAGGGTTGAAAGGCGAGCGCCTAGCAAAAACTATCGTCGCCTTGGATGACGAGGCGACGACTTGGATGAATTTTTGGTTGGTCGAACGACTTGCCTTTAGGTATGGATCGATCCAAATTCGAACTGAGTTAAAAAAACGACGTCGTAAGTGCAACACCAAAACTTAAGGATGTAAACGAGTCAAACCGGAGCGAACAGAGAGCTACTCGAATTCGACTCGAAATGATAAATTCATACTCGAATTCGGCTCGAATTCGAATTATATTTGAAAAATCATGCTCAGATTCGACTCGACTCAAATATTTATTACTCGAATTCGATTCGACTTTACTCGAATATTTATTCAAACTACTCGTGAGCTTCTAATTCAAGCTCGAATTCGAGTCTCCACATAATAACTAGTTTTATAATAAATATAATTATAAATTGAATTTGTTATTTTACTTAAAATGAGAAAATATATTTATTATTACACTTTATAAATATAAAATCACAATTAAAATTAAAAACAAAACAAAATAATAACTAATTATCCTAATTTGATTTAAATATGTATATATTATAAGAGAATGTATCGAACATCTAATCGAATATGTATTAACCGAGTATGTATCGAATCACAATCAAAAATTTGAGTAGTTTGAATCTTAAACGAGTCGAGTATAACCTTGTTCAGATTCTACTCATATTTTTATTCGAACTATTTTTAACACTCAAATTTGGATCATATTATTAACGAATTCGAGTCTCGCTTGTATTTTTTTCGAGTTGAGCCCGAATCGAGCTCGAACCGTGTTGGCTCGTTTACAGCCTTACCAAAACTAGCCCTAGTCAGTCGATTCACTGAGAAGTGAGAAAGAGATCGAAGTCGAGCAATCCGACAGGTTTTGAAGTGGGAAGGAGAAGATTGAAGTTGAGAGAGACTGTGACATGGTGAGAGGCTACGACCGAGAGATAGTGACTGTGAGGGCGAAAAACTTCGACTCTTCGAGATGACCACGAACGTCTTTTTCCAATGACAATGCTTGGACTATGTTTCTCAGTTTCTGGCGATTGCCTGGACTCTGCTTAGACTCTGTTCCTTCTTCATTTTTTCTCTTTTTTTGTTTCAGAAGTTTTGGATACTCAGTTAAATGGTATATGGCTTAATGCATATATTAGTTACACTACATAAATTACACCATGCATCAACACATGTTACTTTGTTAATGACAGGACTTTGACTCTCTGTTAATAAACAAAGCACTCAACATACACAATAATGCTATACAACTGTCTACTACTAATATACTATTATACTGTATAAATTGCAACACATAGTTTATATTAGTATTATATTATATGCATGATAAATAAATATTAATATTATACTATATATCTGATAAATAAATATTAATTTTATATTATATATGTATGATAAATAAATATTAATATTATATATAATACATGATAAATAAATATTAATATTATATTATATAGTCTAAGTATTTACATAATTATACCTTTAATGTTATTCCATAATGTTATGTTTTGAGTTTTAATGTATATGAAATTTTATTGCCAATATACTTAAGTAAAATAAATAAACGGACGCCATGTCGGTCACCATGTCGTCTAGGCGTCCAGGCAGTCGGCTACCGCCATGACTCGCCATGGCGTTGTGACAACTATGACAACAACTAACATCAACAAAACATGTTTTAAGTCCAACCAAAACAAGTGTGGATCAACACAAACTCTTATCTAGAAGAAACGAGTGACCAGAAAGTTATATAAAAAATATAAGCATGATGAGCAGCGAACCAGACTCTAATATTTATTTATTGTATTTATTTATTTTTTCGAAGAGAAGAAAGGAAAAAGAAACTCAAGGATTCATAGCTCTGATACCACGTTAGAGATAAAATAGATGTAGTGATTAGTTGTTCTTAGAAAGAGTACTAAAGCCTACAAGTTGAGTAGTGGCTAAATATGTGTGGACACTAAGTATCTTGCTGACCAAGTTCTAATAATAGTATACTTTAATAATATATATATATATATATATATGGGAATGATCCATAACATCTATTTGCTATGGATTAAAAAATGGCATATAACATCTTAACCTTTCATTAAAAAAATGAAGGGCCCAGATTAAAGATGAGACCACGTCGTCCGCTAGAAAGTCTAGCAGACTGAATATCTGTGCATTTAGGACATTTATACCCCACAAAAAAACCAAACCTTGTGGTATGTTGTTGAGACTTTTGATGCGCAAAGTCGAGGGCTTCTCTGCTAATACACGCTTTCTCTCTCATCTAGCTCTTTCTCTCTCTAAATTATAGTCATACATAGATAGATGGATATAGTAACTCTTTCCAAATTGTTGTTATGATCCGTAATTTTATTTTGGGTATTTGGTTTGCTCATCATTCTGTCGCGATGAATCAAAACAAAGTTTTCGGTTTTCAGGTAACATTTTTTTTGGTTTTGTTATAGAATTTGTGATATCTGAAAAACCCTAGATCTTGCGTGTTTTGTGCTTCGGTTTTTGCGATTAACATTTGTTGGAGTGAATCAGGGGTTTTACGACTTGGATCTCGAGTTTTTGTGAAGATAATAGCTCCAATTTCGACGTCGCGGATTGTCAAAGTTTGGATTTTGCGTGCTGGATTGTGAGGGATCGTTGGGATTTGGGTTTATTGCGATGACTTCGAGTCCTCCATTTCAGTTGGAGGATCAGACCGACGAGAATTTCTTTGATAAGTTAGTGAACGATGATGATGATGATTTTAATGCCCCTTCATTGATTGTTTGGGTGAGGGGGGTATAAATGTTCTAAATGCACGTATATTCAGTCCGCTAGAATTTCTAGCGGACGGCGTGGTCTCATCTTTAATCTGGGACCTTCATTTTTTTAATGAAAGGTTAAGATGCTATATGCCACTTTTTAATCCATAGCAAATAGATGCTATGGATCATTCCCCTATATATATCTATATATATAGAGAGAGAGAGACAGAGTCCGGATCTTAAGCTCACCCCTTATCCAACTCACCCGAGCTCACTCCCCTTTAGCGACGGACCCGACGACGGTTTGGTCATACAACCGTCGTCTATACTTTTAACGACGGACAAAATATAGCGTCACTAAAAGTACAGACGACGGTTGTATGACCGAACCGTCGCCGGGTCCATCGCTAAAGGGGGTGAGCTCGGGTGAGTTGGATAAGGGGTGAGCTTAAGATCCGGACCGTATATATATATATATATATATATATATATATATATATATAATGGGCATTGTAAATAGTCTATTGCTTTATGGATGACTAGTCGGACGCCTAGTCGAATAATTGCTTAAGCGGTCGACTATTGACTCTCCTCGACTTAGCGCTTTAACAACTATGAGTACTATTGTAAGTGCTACCACCACTGTTGCAATAACAACTACTAGGACAACTCAAGATTGTCTCGGCTCGTAAGCTCTATCATTGTTTTGATTTAAGGATTTATAATTTAGATGGCTCTGTAATGTTTCGTAATCCTTTTTCGTGTTCCTCGTTTTTTCTTGTATTTCACAGCCCTCTTTAGCTAGCTTTATTTGGAAAGCTTAGGTTCCTTCTAAGATGGTTACAGACACGTTCACAAAAAATTTAAAAGCTTATGAATCTCATTTGGATTTATTATGTAATTAAAAATGGAGCTAGTTGAGTTTCTTTGATTTAATTTTAGGATCAGTAAAAATTATAGAAGTCTAGGTTATTTGGATATTAAGGTTTTTAATTCTAGTATATGCTGGTTGGTTTAGGTCAGTATAGTAATTTCCTTGATTAGATTTTTCATCCTAGAAGAATTAGGGTCTATTATTTCCTTGCTAGTATCGTTATCCCATTAATGAAATTGAAAACTGCTCGGGTAAGATGTGTGCTTTTAACTTGAGGGCACGACGAAAGTCCAGCAATTTTCGGCATGCGGGTGGTGGATCCCTGGAAGGTTGACAAAAACCGCCCTTGCTCTTTTTTGCCTTTTTTTTTCTTACATGTGCTCCAATTCTTACATGCCCTTTAACAATATAAGATCAAGCCTTCTGCTTTGTCCGTGATTCTTAGTATGCTCACACCAACGACCTTCTACAGATGGTGTTTTTAAACAAAGACAATTCTCAAATTGGTGTGTTCTGTCCAAACTTCATAAAGAAACCCATTGCCATTGTTCTTTCATCGTAGGAAGCTGGCTGCTTGAGTTATTGGTGATCGTTGGGTATGCCTCCTCCAATTGAGAGGTTGTCCAACAGAAGTTTTTTGTACTTTGGCAAACAGAAAAGAATAAACTGTTTTGGCATTGTGCGGCTCACAGCTATTTGGAGTGTTTGGCTTGTGTCTTGAGCAAGGATATTGGAGGATCAGCGCATATCCCTAAGCTGTTATAAGATAGAGTCCATAAAACATATATATTCGCTCAATACTCATAAAATAAATGTACTCGCTCAACACTCGTAAAATAAATGTCATCTTTTATGTTCTGTTTAGATGATTAATCCCGGAAAAAAGTTATTTTTTATTTATTTATTTTTTTTGCATTTTTGGACTTGTGATCTGACGGTTCTACTTCTCTCTTAATAGCTATCTGTTGCAAACACACAAATAGTATCATATTAGTTTCTTTATCTGATTGTCAATGTCAAGTATTTACGTAGTTTCTTAGTATGCTCACACCAACGACCTTCTACAGATGGTGTTTTTAAACAAAGACAATTCTCAAATTGGTGTGTTCTGTCCAAACATCATAAAGAAACCCATTGCCATTGTTCTTGCACCATCCGATAGGAAGCGGGCTGCTTGAATTATTGGTGATCGTTGGTATGCCTCCTCCAATTGAGAGGTTGTCCAACAGAAGTTTTTTGCACTTTGGAGAACAGAAAAGAATAAGCTGTTTTGGCATTGGGCGGCTCACAGCTATTTGGGGTGTTTGGCTTGTGTCTTGAGCAAGGATATTGGAGGATCAGTGCATATCCCTAAGCTGTTATAAGATAGAGTCCATAAAATAAATGTCATCTTTTATGTTCTGTTTGGATGATAAAATCCCGGGATTTTTTTTTTTTTTTTTGCATTTTTGGACTTGTGATCTGACGGTTCTACATCTCTCTAACAGCTATCTGTTGCAAACATTCAAATAGTATCATATTAGTTTCTTTATCTGATTGTCAATGTCAAGTATTTACGTAGTTTCTTCCCCCCCCCCCTTTCCCCTTGAGCAGTTGATGTTATAATACATATCCATGTTTTGTTTTTAATGATAATTGCGTTGTATTCTTATTCATTTTCTTTGTTGCACTTTTAGACCTTGTGACTAGTCTGAAGCTTCTCTCTACCAACCATCTGTTAAACCAAACAGTAGTATATTTGTTTATCTGATATTTAATACTTCCTCATTCCAAAATATAGGATTAGTTTTTGACTTTTGGAAGTCAATTTGAGATATTTTTAGAATGGATGGAGTATTTAATATCTTTATTTCTTATTTCTTAATTTTCTCTTTCCCTTACTTGTCTTTGAACAAATTATAAGCCATGATAAGGTCTTGTGGATATTTTTTGCCCAATATTTGCATTTCTACCTAACTACAATAAGATTGCTTTCCAACTGTGCTATGTAGCATCTATCAATATGTATTTCTTCTAGTTCTAATTGTTTAATTGCTCTTTAAATGTCTAGAACTTTGTTGATCTCTAACTAGTACGAGTCTAAGGTATATGTGCTTGTGCTATATTTGGGATTTGTTATATACATGAACTAGTAATCATTCCACTTAACCTTGAGAAGCTTTGCTTTTAGGACAACAGTACAAAAGTAATTACTACGGGCATCTAATATTTATTTTTCCTTGAAAGAAAATTTACTTAAAACTTTTGTGGTGGTTTAATTGTTTTGTGGATCTCTAACTAGTACGAGCCTAAGGTATACGTGCTTGTGCTATATTTGGGATTTGTTATATGCATGCACTAGCAATCATTCCACTTAACCTTGAGAAGCTTTGATTTTAGCACAAAACTACAGAAGTAATTGATAGGGCATCTAATATTTCTTTTTCCTTGCAAGAAAATTTACTTAAAACTTTTGTGGCTGGACAAGATATCTGTTGATGAATAGTGAAATAGATTTAAATGTGAAAAGATATTTAGTTTCAGCTTTGAATTTAAATTTTGTAGGTGTCAGAGAAGTTCCCAATGCCCAATGTGTTGGCAACCCATCTCTCTGAAGGATCCCAACAGGTTATGTTGCATTATCCTATCACTTTGTTATTTTTGTTGCTAATAAGCCGGCTTTTTAATACTCGGCTTTGACAAGAGATTTTTATTGTCTGTGCACTGGCAGCCAGGAATTGCTTGATGCGATAGAGAGGGAGAGGAGTATTAGGACTAATCCTTCTAGGAATACCGCAATATTTCATCATCCTACTTTGGGGGATTTTGAATTGCAGCATGTTTGTAGTCTGTTTATATGCAATTTGAAAATTTTCCATCATTTTCTCATTATTTAATGATTTTTTGTTACATGCATTAGAACTCAGTCATCTTATGTACTTCTCTTGTCTAATGCAGTTACCAATTAGTGCAACTGATACTGAACTTGAAGAGCGTATAATTCAGCACTTAGCCGCTGCAGCTGCCATGGGTAGGGCACGCAATATTGCTAGGAGGGAAGGTCATAGGAATAGGTCATCAGGCCAAGGTCGTCCTCATTATTTGGTGTTCTCAACAAATTCTAATGAACCTTCTGCTCCTGTTTCGTCTTCTCCAAGTCAGAGAGGGGAAGGTGAAACTCCTGCCATTACGGTAGGTGGCCCAACTTCTCCTTTAACTATGGGAGAAGAATCTGGGCACCCAAATACTCCACCACCTTCTGTCCAATCTGTTCAGGCATCTGGATCAAGAGTTCTTGCTGCAAATCAGCGTGGTGCTTCCTCAACCTATAGGTATCTACAATTCTTCAACCTGATTTTATTTCTTCTCAGTAGATTAGTTTCACAAATGATTTATCGAAAAAGTAAAAATAATAAAAGCTTCACCAATGCTCTTTTTGTTGAAAGTGTGGGTTCTTTTGTTCTCCAATTTTTCCTTTATCTATATCTATAACCATGGCTTTTTTCATATCTTGTAGGTCTCCTATTCACTCTTCGCCAAATAGTCAGGATAGAGCAGGGCCGTCAGAATTTCAATCATTTTCAGAATCTTTTAAATCTCGGATTAATGCAATGTCAATGAGGTAAATGGAAATCATGCTGCCCGAGGTTGTTAAAGTAACGATTGTTTTGAGCTATATTTTGGTTCCTGCAAGTTGAATTAATTTTTTGTTTTGAACAAAAATCATCAAGATATAAAGAGACGATTACAAAGAGTACAAAAGGTTGGAAGGAGAAACTATTTTCCCGCAATGCTTCTGTGGCGGATACAGGTTCTGAAATTAGACGAGATGAAAATGTAGACATTGCTACTGTATCACGAACCATGGAGCATCTTCAAACTACAGACAACAGTCCGACCGCCAGTGTTTCTTTATCGAATACTTTGGAGGATAGGTCCCTTCCAGATCATGGCAACCAGCACACTGCAGTGACTGATGGCAACAATTCTTTGAGTGAGAGCAATGTACAGGCTTCATGTGCTGCAAGTTCTGCTTCAAATTGAGTACCTAGCAACTTTATCAACTCAAAGCTTTTCATGTTCAAGGCAAGTCTGTTTGATTAACTTTCTCTTGAGTAATTCAAATGTCGATTAACATTCAGAGTTCTGACTGACTGGAATAGTCGCTAGTTTTTACATCCTGCTGTTCCTTGTGTTGGTGCATCTCACATATTTCAATTCCCGGTTGTGTTATCATTTTGCATGACAGTATAATATCTATGTGAATTTTAAAATATTTGAGTAGTTCACTGGTGGTATCTGCAAATTACATTTTTATGATATTTTTGCTGCTTTGGTATTACTCCTAGTCTGTCTTTTAGGTGCTTATAACTTGTGTGTGAAACTTGTATTTTGCAAATTCAATTGAATAGGAGCTGCAGAAAGTAGAGAGTAGGAGTAAACTGAAAACAGTTGGTTTGGTATATAACAAATAACAATATAAACTAAACCAAAGTATCCAAAATGCCTGTTTTCTATCAGGTTTCCCCCCTCCTGACGGGAATCAGAAAGATAACCCCCTACCGCACATACAAAAAGGAACAATTGACAACAAAAAAGGGATGTTCTAGAATATAAAAAGTATGAAATATGATTTTGGCATACATGTATTTGAAGAGTTAATGGTTGTACAGAAGTTGAAATACACTAGATAGATTACAGATATCAGTACTGGTCTAGAATGGAGTAGGGTGTTTATATGGGGTCATTATAGTTTGTTTGGTAGTGTGTGATCAGAAGCCAAGCAGACTTTGAACTCGAGATATATCCTATGTAGTTAGTTAATTTTTCTGGTTACCCAAAAAAAAAAGGGTTCCGACCTCTAGCACTTGTAACGTTCCACATGAAGGGCTCCATAACATTTGAAGTAGACGGAGTGACCAGCATTGATCCTAACTATATCTTATTTAAGGAACTTATATAAAATAAAATAAAAGTTTATCAATAAAAAGGTTACCATCTTTTTAGTTGTTCTCTCAATTGTTATGGTTATGAATGCTCTGCAGTACTTGGTATTGTAATTATAATAATACACTATTATTGTCTATACAAAGGTAGTCTGATCTGTTGATGTTTATTCTAATTTCAGGTAGACTCCATATTTCCTGATTTGTGTTGCGACCACAATGCCTTCTTGCCGGTAGTAATACCAGACCAGAGCAGGACCAGACCAGGCCAGTCGCGATCTGCATTTACATCCGAGAATGAGCAAATGATTGTTGTCTTATACAATAAAGGAAATATGAGAGTCAGGGCTCTTCATCAAATTGGACCTTTAATTAAACTAGTGTACATTGTTCTGTGCCTTGGTGCCTAAAACTATATTCCACCATTATATTTATATTTAATTAAACTAGTGTACATTGGACCTTTATGATTTATCACAATATTCTGAGTCGAGTGTTGAGATCTATTTTTATTGTCTTTTTAGTTGATAAGAATTATTAGGTATATATATATACACACATTTTACTCTAATTGACTTTTAATATGTATTTAAATATTATTTTATCATTAAAAAAATACACTAATGCGTTGAGAAATTAAAAGATAAAAAATGTGTTGATAAATTGAAATTTATTGTAATAAATTTAATGGTAAGGATTTTTTAATATTGATATTTGTAATAACTAAATAAAATAAAATTTATTTTTATGTGCTTGTATTAAGATTAAATTTAATAATAATAAAAAGTATTTTTTCTACATAGTAATTGTCAATTAATTATAAAAAAAAGGTAAAAAAAATTAGTGTAAATTAAGGAGGACAATTGTAGATGGAATATATTAATTTTATAATTAACCACTCTCATATGGGCGAGTGTATTACACTTGCTGTTAACTTATTATATTGAGCTTTTCTACGCCGACCGGTCCTAGCGACATTGCTAGCGACCGGTTTTTTTTTTTTTTGTTTTTTTTTTTTTTTATAATGTCTCCCAAATAATTTATAAAATTTATTGGAATTGAAATTTTTACAGAATAAAGTGATTTGGATGTCATTTGGATACATATAAAAAATATGCCTGTGCAGACTGTACAGGCATATTTTTTACATGTATCCAAATGACATCCAAATTATTTTATTCTGTAAAAATTTCAGTTCCAATAAATTTTATAAATTATTTGAGAGATATTACAAAAAAAAAACAAAAAAAAAACCCGGTCGCTAGCAATGTCGCTAGGACCGGTCGGCGTAGAATTTTTGTATTATATTAGCTGCCTTTTCCATGCTATATCTTTGTAGTGTAATCTGTTTTTATTTTACTCAGCAACTGAATAATGATTTGTCCACTACCAAATGAAAACAAATTCTCACATTTGATGTGAATATTTTACTCAACTTGTTAAAACTTTTCCATGCAATTGAATTTATGTACTGAATAAAGTACGATATTAGAATTGTTATATATATATATATATATATATATATATACACCACGGATCCAGTCCGGTCTCCCGGACTGGACTTAAAATACGGACCCCAAAATTTTATTTTTTTTTGCTTTTTTTTTTTTTGAAACAGCTAAAAAAAAAATTTATGGAACTGAAATTTTTCCATAATAAAGTGTTTTGGGCGTGTTTTTAACACCTACCCCAACCAATGTATGTACAGTCTGCCCAGACTGTACAGACATATTTCGTTATAGGCATCCAAATCACGCCCAAAACACTGTATTATGGAAAAATTTCAGTTCCATAATTTTTTTTTTTTTTTTTTTAGTTGTTTAAAAAAAAAAAAGCAAAAAAAAAAAAAAAAAAAAGGTCCGGATTTTATAAAATCCGGGAGTCCGGACCTGATCCGGACTCATATATATATATATATATATATATATATATATGGGAATCCATCCATGGTAACCTTTGCCATGGATACTGTGCAACAACCTCTTTTCAGATCGTTGATCAACTTATTTGAAGGCTGAGATTGAGATATATTAATATCAAGCCGTGACAAGCTCTACCGGCTTCTATTTAAATAAGAGGGGCTCACATTTCAACATATTATCAGTATAGTTAAACAAAATAAATATTTAATATTAAAATATTACTAGCCGGTACAGCTTGTACCGGCTTACCCTTTTTTTTTTTTACGTATTTCTACATTATATATCATGACTCAACAAATTAAAATAGAATAAAAAAATAAAATTAATATTAAAATATTTCGGCCGGTTCAACTTGTACCGGCTTACTCTTTTTTAAAAATTTGCTGTTAGCTTCTATATTAAGTATTAACAATAATAACAATAATATTTAAATAGTTACTCTTTTTAAAAAAAACTGGCCGGTAATATTTTAATTTAATTTATAAATATAAATATAAATATAAAGTTTATTTATATTAACAATAATAAAAATAATATAACCAATAATAACAATAAATATAAATAAAATATTAAATAACAATAATAACAAAATAATATAACAATAAATAACAATATAAACAATAACAAATAAAAAATATTTATATTTGTTATTATAAAGTTTATTTATAATAACAATAATATAAAGTTTATTTATATTAACAATAATTTCTTTATATTGATATTTATAAATTAAATTAAAATATTACCGGCCAGTTTTTTTTAACGCATTATATAAAATAAAAATTATTAAAAAATTATATCATTTATAAATATAAACTTTATATCAGTCTTTAATAAAATATAAAGTGTATATTAATATAAACTTTATATCATTTTCAAAATATATTAATATTAAGGTTTATATCAAACTTTATATCAAGTGTATAACCTTAAGAATATAAATGTGTTAAAAACAAAAAAGAGTAAGTCGTTACAAGTTGTACCGGCCGAAATATTTTAATATTAATTTTATTTTTTTATTCTATTTTAATTTGTTGAGTCATGATATATAATGGAGAAATGCGTAAAAAAAAGGGTAAGCCGGTACAAGTTGTACCGGTCGGTAATATTTTAATATTAAATATTCATTTTGTTTAACTATACTGACAATATGTTGAAATGTGGACCCCTCTTATTTAAATAGAAGCCGGTAGAGCTTGTCAAGGCTTGGAATAATATAATTATATTTATTTTTATATTAATAATATTTACATCTTTATTACATCTTTATTTTTATATTAATAATATTTACATCTTCATTTGATATATTTTTGATATATCAAAAATGTATCAAAAATATATCAAATGTATTAAATATATCAAAAATATATCAATTATAAAAAATGTATCAAAAATATATCAAATGTATCAAAAATATATAAAAAATATATCAAATGTATCAAAAATATCAAATATATAAAAATTGTATCAAATATATCAAAAATATATCAAATGTAGCAAAAATGTATCAAAAATATATCAAATATATCAAAAATATATCTAAAATATATCAAATGTATCAAAAATATATCAATTATAAAAAATGTATCAAAAAATATATTAAATGTATCAAAAATATATCAAATATATCAAAATTATATCAAATGTATGAAATATATCAAAAATATATCAAATGTATCAAAAATATATCAAATATATCAAAAATGTATCAATGTATCAAATATATAAAAAATATATCAATTATCAAAAATATATCAAAAATATATCAAAAATATATCAATTATCAAAAATATATCAAATATATCAAAATGTATCAAAAATATATCAATTATCAAAAATATATCAAATGTATCAAATGTATCAAAAATATATCAATTAATAAAAATATATCAAAAATATATCAATTATAAAAAATGTATCAAAAATATATCAATTATCAAAAATGTATCAAATACATCAAAAATATATAAAAATATATCAAATATATCAAACTATATCAAATATATCAAAAATATATCAAATGTATCAAAAATATATTAAATGTATCAAAAATATATCAAAAATGTATCAAATATATCAAAATTATATCAAATGTATCAAATATATCAAAAATGTATCAAATATATCAAAAATGTATCAAATATATCAAAAATATATTAAAAATATATCAAATTTATCAAAAATATCAAAAATATATCAATTATCAAAAATGTATCAAAAATATATCAAATGTATCAAAAATATATCAATTATCAAAAATATATCAAATGTATCAAAAATGTATCAAATGTATCAAAAAATATCAATTATCAAAAATATATCAAATGGATCAAAAATATATCAAATATATCAAAAATATATCAATTATCAAAAATATATCAAAAATATATCAAATATATTAAAATTGTATCAAATGTATCAAATATATCAAAAATATATCAAATATATCAAAAATGTATCAAATGTATCAAAAATATATCAAAAATATATCAAATATATCAAAATTATATCAAATATATCAAAAATATTCAAAAATATGTCAAATGTATCAAAAATATATTAAATGTATCAAAAATATATCAAATGTATCAAAAATATATCAAATGTATTAAAAATATATCAATTATCAAAAATATATCAAATGTATCAAAAATATATCAATTATAAAAAATGTATCAAAAATATATTAAAAATGTATCAAAAATATATCAATTATCAAAAATGTATCAAAAATATATCAAAAATGTATCAAATGTATCAAAAATATATCAATGATCAAAAATATATCAAATGTATTTTTGATATATTTGATACATTTTTGATACATTTGATATATTTTTGATATATTTGATATATTTGATATATTTTTGATGCATTTGATATATTTTTGATACATTTGATATATTTTTGATATATTTGATATATTTGATATATTTTTAATACATTTGATATATTTTTTATAAATTTTTGATACATTTTTTATAATTGATATATTTTTGATATATTTGATACATTTGATATATTTTTGATATATTTGATATATTTGATATATTTTTGATACATTTGATACAATTTTGATATATTTGATACATTTTTTATATATTTTTGATACATTTGATATATTTTTGATAAATTTTTGATAATTGATATATTTTTAATACATTTGATATATTTGATACATTTTTTATATATTTTTGATAATTGATATATTTTTGATATATTTGATACATTTGATATATTTTTGATATATTTTTGATACATTTTTAATATATCAAAAATATATTAAATGAAGATGTAAATATTATTAATATAAAAATAAAGATGTAATAAAGATGTAAATATTATTAATATAAAAATAAATATAATTATATTATACCAAGCCGTGACAAGCTTTACCGGTTTCTATTTAAATAAGAGGGTCCACATTTCAACATATTGTCAGTATAGTTAAACAAAATAAATATTTAATATTAAAATATTACCGACCGGTACAACTTGTACCGGCTTACCTTTTTTTACGCATTTCTCCATTATATATCATGACTCAACAAATTAAAATAGAATAAAAAAATAAAATTAATATTAAAATATTTCGGCCGGTACAACTTGTTCCGGCTTACTCTTTTTTGTTTTTAACACATTTATATTCTTAAGGTTATACACTTGATATAAAGTTTGATATAAACCTTAATATTAATATATTTTGAAAATGATATAAAGTTTATATTAATATACACTTTATATTTTATTAAAGATTGATATAAAGTTTATATTTATAAATGATATAATTTTTTAATAATTTTTATTTTATATAATGCGTTAAAAAAAACTGGCCGGTAATATTTTAATTTAATTTATAAATATCAATATAAAGAAATTATTGTTAATATAAATAAACTTTATATTATTGTTATTATAAATAAACTTTATAATAACAAATATAAATATTTTTATTTTTTATTTGTTATTGTTTATATTGTTATTTATTGTTATATTATTTTGTTATTATTGTTATTTAATATTTTATTTATATTTATTGTTATTATTGGTAATATTATTTTTATTATTGTTAATATAAATAAACTTTATATTTATATTTATAAATTAAATTACAAAATTACCGGCCAGTTTTTTTTAAAAAAGAGTAACTATTTAAATATTATTGTTATTATTGTTAATACTTAATATAGAAGCTAACATCAAATTTTTAAAAAAGAGTAAGCTGGTACAAGTTGTACCGGCCGAAATATTTTAATATTAATTTTATTTTTTTATTCTATTTTAATTTGTTGAGTCATGATATATAATAGAGAAATACGTAAAAAAAAAGGGTAAGCCGGTACAAGCTGTACCGGCTAGTAATATTTTAATATTAAATATTTATTTTATTTAATTATACTGATAATATGTTGAAATGTGGGCCCCTCTTATTTAAATAGAAGCCGGTAGAGCTTGTCACGGCTTGGTATTAATATATCTCAATCTCAACCTTCAAATAAGTTGATCAACGGTCTGAAAAGAGGTTGTTGCACAGTATCCATGGCAACCGGTTGCCATGGATGGATTCCCATATATATATTATACATTTATATATATATATATATATATATATATATATATATGTATGTATATATACAGACAGGATTCAATCAGGACGTCCAAATTTTGTTAAAATACGGACCTTTTTCTTTTCTTTTTTTTAAAAAAACTAAAAAAAAAAGTTTAATATTTTATGGAACTAGAATTTTTTCATAATACAATATTTTGGGTGTGATTTGGATACATATAACAAAATATGTATGAACAGTCTATACAGACATGTTTTGTTATATGTATCCAAATCACACCTAAAATATTGTATTATGAAAAAATTTCAATTCCATAAAATATTAAACTTTTTTTAGTTGTTTAAAAAAAAAAAAATAGTCCGAACGGTACTAAAATGCGGGAGTCCGAACCGGAATCGGACCCTATATATATATATATATGATAAATGATTCATAACATGTATTTATTATGAGTGAAAAATAAACAAATAACATCATAACTATCCATTACAAAAATAAAAGGCTAAAATTTAAAACACAATCATATCATCCGCTAGTTGAACTAGCGGACGCATTAAAAAACAAATATTCTGTACACAGAGGTTTCTCGGTTTCTCATTCATTATGTTTTCCACGTTTCCATTTCTTCTAACTTTGAATATTTGATTTTTGGACGGCAAAACAAATTTAAAGATCAGAAAAGCCATTTACAGATCTGGTTTAGGGAATTTATAAATCCGCTAGTTCAACTAGCGGAACTCAAAAAATTATACCAAATCTGCCAATCAATAGCATTCTTTTCCCTTGAAAGTGTTTTACTTCTTACTGATGTTGCCACTCGTGCTGGTGCGGACGCGGATATGGTGGTTCTAAACTTTTGGAACCAGTCCTTCTCAGTGTGTAGATGACGTCTCTCTTCTTGGTACAAAAGGGTACCCCATGCTATATGGGTTCAATGGGATTGTAATTCGTTCATAGATTTGGTAGAAGCACTTAATTTCAAGCCTCTAGCCGCAAGGAGCTGGTGGTACCACGGGTTACTGATCGATGGTCGGTTAGTTGCTTAGTTTATGTCTATTATTACCAAAAGCTAATTTCAGAATATGGATCTGAAGCAGTGGCGAAGCCAGAAAAATTTAGTAGCGGGTTAAAATTAGTAATAAGTTATAAAAAATTTGGTGAGTGTTGCCAATTTTTTTTAATAAATTATATTTCCGGGTTAGACAAATGCATCCAAATATCTAATTTAATAATAATAACAAAAGGGAAAATCACAATTAATTTATGAAAACAAAACTGAGGTCGGAGAAATTGAAGAGAGAGTAATTTCTGTTATCTGCAAGGGCACAAGGCTGCAAGAGAGTCACAGTAAAATATAGTTGCACTCCAGTCTCTACGCTCGCGGCTCGCCAGTCACGAGTACTAACTCCGACTACTCGCGAAAGACTTTGATGATTCACGGTTTGCCTTTTGAGTGGGGTCAAAAATTGAGTGGGAATCAAAAAATTGAGTGTAGTAAAAAAAAATTCAAGTGATCTCAAAAATTGAGTGGGGTCAATTGACCCCACATTTGGACCATAGCTTCGCCCCTGATCTGAAGTGTTCATGTCCATGTGAACTTGTATGTTATACTTGTGCTCTAGAAATATATGAAGATTTTTGTTTGTTCACTTCCCACGTGGATCCCTTCAACCTAATAATGGAATCGAGTAGAAAAGTATGGAGCAGTGCAGTCAGGATTCCGCTAGTTCAAGGGTGAAAAGTTATTTTTATGTGTCCGCTACTTCAAGTAGCGGATGACGAAATTAATTTTTAAATCTCAGTCTTTAATTTATGTAATGTAGAGTAGAGATGCTATTTGTTTATTTTTCATTCATAGCAAATACATACTATGAATTATTTTCCTATATATATACTTCGGCTTTCTCCAACGAACTGGGAGTAAAAACGAACCAACTATAGTCATAAATATTTATTTTTATTATGAAACAGACAGTCCTAATTTTGGACATTAAAAGCGAAAATCTCTAGGTTCACAATGTTAGAAGTTTGAACCAAAAGATATGGCAACAAAAAAAACTACCAACTACAAACAAACAATACAATTACCCGATTCATAGATATTAGAGAAAACTAATCCATTTACACCCATTTGGCAAATATTTATTTTTATTTTTATTGTTACTCTTTCCACAAAAGTTTACATATAAATCGAGTGTTTTGATGTTAGAAATAGCTACCAACATTTTCTTCCATAGGTAAAGGGCTACAAACCTGATATATCATTTCCATACTAATATTAATGCTAATACTAATCCCCCACTACTAAAATAAAAACAAAAGGGAAGAGAAAATAAGAGGGAGTAAAACAAACGAGGTTTTATAATTGGTAAACTGCAACAAAGGGCATCAAGACACTCCCAATCCAAAGCTTTCCATCCTTTTCCTCAACCTCGCTTACTGCTTTAACAACTTTCCCCCGTCTGTCCTCCAATATTTGCAAGAGCTTACCTTCAGGGCTGTACTTTGCAACAACAGCATGTAGTCGGCCTCCGATGTGGATCAGGTACTGAATCTTTGCTGGAACTGGAAGTTTCAGCAACAACTTTCGAACTTTGGGGTATAAAGCACATAGGTAGGTGTAATATGTGCGGCGACAGTGGATTGCTACCCAAAATTCACCTTTTTCATTTGTTCTAACATTGTCAGGAAATCCGGGTAGGATTGCCATCACTTCAGAAGTTCCCGCTTTCTCACTTTTCAACCAGTACTTCTGTAATCTACATCATCAAGACGTATTATAGCATGTTAAAAATAAAAAGTTGATTAACAAGTCATGACTCAAAGTTCTACATATTTTCTGGAACTGCAGTAGCTACAATTACCAATAACGGTTTTACCACATCATTATAAAAATAATGAACTGATATGCAATTTGCAACAGAGTAGTTGATGATCATTCATAGCAACCTTATTGTGTTACATTCTTTTACCCAGCAAGCCAATGAGAAAAAGAGAAATTGATAATTTTTAACTGTCAAAGCAATGTTGTACTTGAATGGTAACTAAAAGGGCATACCTATCCTCCACGTCAGATGCCTGCATTTATTATGAATCAAACGAACATTGATGCCAAATGAATTTTCTAGGATTCATAAAACTTTTGCATTCAGACAACCTTAACATATAATCCCTCCATCTATGTTTCAGGTCCCCATTTGAAGTTGACTTCAAAATAATCAAATACAAAACATCAAAACTTCAAAGAATATTAGGGATCTTAAATTTCTCTGAGTAGCCTTAATTTTGGTCGTCCCAGAAAGAAAAGTGGGACTATTACCATGAGATGGAGGGGTTATACGTGGTAGTCTTTATGCCAGCATATGCATGCTCATTGCTCATTGCTCATTGCTCATTGCTCATTGCTCATTGCTCATTGCTCATTGCTCATTGCTCATTGATCAAAATGCGAGTAAAGTATAATATTTCAGGTCCAAAAGAGAAACAGTTAATTTGTTTATCTAGACTCTAGAGTGATTGAGAAACAGACTCACCTGCCAATGGACCCTTCACAGAGTACGAAGAATGAGCCATCTTTGCTTAGAGACAGTCCATTTGGAAACTGAAGATTGCGAAGAAGAACCGTGGTTTCTTTTGTATTAGGATTGTATTTCAGGACCCTACCACTATCATCGGCAGAAAAAACTAGATGCATGAAGTTCCTGAAAACAAACAGTGTGTGAAACTAGAGCGGGTTTTAAAACAGTAGAAGTTCTCAAAAACTTGACAAGAACTGAGTTAAAAACTTATAAAGGACTCTCCAGTTCATTTATGTAATAAGTAAAAGTTCTTTCAAGCAATATACATCAGTGAGGTCTAACATGTTAGTAGAATGAGACTATACAAGAAGCCTGATAGAAGTTGCTACTAGGGATGCCAAGTTCAGAACATATGACTTGCTACATCATAATTCATGCACTTCCTAAATTTTCTTTCTTAATTTTATAAGCACTTGCTTGGAGGCCTACATTTTATTTAGCTTTTGTTTGGTAGGAAAGTAAAGTGGAAGGGTCCAAAGGGTGGAAATAAAATGGTTATGGCCTTGTTTAGTAAACAGCTTAAGGTGAAAAGAAGTAAGAGTGGAGAGATGCCTTTCCTTTCCTGGCCCACAAAACTATTCCACCCAAAAAGGGAGAAGAGACGCGCGCGCGGGGGGGGGGGGGGATTCTAAAATAATGGTTTGTCTCCCTTGACCCTCCCTTCCCTTCATTATAATTTGACAAAACTGCATAAGACAAATAACTCTCCATTTTTAGGTTATTTTTTCCTATGTAAAGCCTCCATTCCCTTTTTCCTTCCATTATCTGTACCAACTGGAGCACTAGGGAAATAACAGGACTGTCCTCATGTTCAATGGGCTAATCTAATATAGCTTTATGAAGAGCGAAAATATAGGGCATTATCTTTCAATAATTGAGGGTTTTGCCAACCACATTTAGGTTTAAAGCTTTACTCAAACCCACAAACACGGCCAACATTTTCAAAAAATCAACTTTCGGAATTTAAGACGATACACCACAAAAATCTACCTCCGTTGGTATTTGGTGCTGCTGTCTGTAAAATAAATGTTCCCTTCCCCATCAATGTCCAGGTCATTTGTGAACCTCAGAGGAACCCCTTCAGCCTCAGTTGTTAGAGACGTTGCCACTCCACCCTCAGGACCAACCTTCATCAATCCAAGATACGCATCTGCAATATACAAATCACCTGTTTGCTTGTCAAATCGTAGCCCCAACGCTCTGCCACATATGTGCTCATTCTTTAAGTAGCTCAAAGGTGATGGTTTTGGGTCACACAGATCTGACCTGAAATCCAAATCATGATTAAGAAAGAGTAGTTTCAGTATGTCAAAAGTAGCTGTCAACAAATATAGCTGGAGAGAAGAAAATCAGCCAACTGAAGGCCTTTGGCCTGAGTGGTATGACCCAACCCATGTTAACCATGAGGTTGGGGGTTCAATCCTTGGCAGTGGCCAAGGAGGGTGTGTGTGGGGTGGTGTGTGTGTGTCAAATTAGCAACAAAAAAAATCAGTCAAAAGGCCCAAAACACAAGCATGATTCAGAACCTACTACCAAGAAGGATATGACTAAGCCAATGCATAGATTCATTTTAATTTTTTGAATAATGTTATACTGCATTGATAGAGTGTAAACCAATGAATAATTGCTATTGAAAAAATAAAATTAACCATGATATAGAAAAGCAGCCACAAACAAATGCAGCAGATACGACAAATGTTCAAAGGAAAAAAAAGAGTAACAGACCAGACTACTTGTAAGTAGTACACTACGAAATAGTACTCCCTTCGTTCCAAATTATTTGATCATTGACTTTTGAAAGTCAATTTGAGACATTTTCAAACTCAAAATTAATATGACTCATTAAAATTATGAAACAATAAAACTTACAATAAGTAATACTTTTTAGATAGTTTACAATATTCATCCTTGTATTGATTAAAATTAAAAGAACCTATGTCAATTTTTGAGTTTTAAAATATCTTAAGTTGACTTTAAAAAGTCAATAATGATCAAATAATATGGAACGGAGGTAGTATTATTCAACAACCTTTTGACATAAATTTCTACATCATTTCCCCTAAACAAGATTTACTCAAAAAGAATGTAGTTATAAAGGTTTCTCTGTCTCTATCATTAGACTGCTCATTCTTCCTTCAAAATAGAATCATGTGTGTTGGGATATAATTTGCCAAGCGTCAAAAATGTGCTAGTCCTTTGTTCCCACTATGATATGTAGAGTTACTAATGAGAAAAGAAGCAAAAAAGAAAAACAGATTTTATTTTGTCTTTCCGTGGGTACAATCTAAGGTAATTTGGAGAAGGAAAGTGTGTAAATCACTCTCAGAGATACTCTTTTATATTTCTTTGCTAACTTTATTCTTCTTATAATATCTAAGTTAGCAGAACATTAATTATTATTTTCAATGTTTCTCCAATCGAACGCACACTGATGTTTAAATCTATATAAGTAATTATTAATTAGTCACATCTTATGTAAAATTGTAACGCCTCTTTAGTAAATAATTTACATGGTACAGGATCCTCAGATGTTTTTGTACAAGTCTTAGAGAATCAGTTCTACATCCCTCTTAATTTTAATAAAATTTTAAAAAAATGTGTCAACTATTTGAACCCATTTTAAAGAAATATCCCAAGTTCCCAACTCCACCTTTGAATATGACAGGCTATGAAGTTGCAGATGTGGCTAAACCAAGCAAATTCAGTAACTCATGTAGCATACAGAGAATTGAAGCCAAATTTTCTAAAACAACTATTTATATACTGTTCCTACATATCAATTACCCCCTCTCCCTTTGTTCCACTTTTTGTTCCACAAAAAAAGAGTTATCTTTTTACTAATAGTAGAATAAAATGACACATATCTTCAACTTTCTGTGCACAATTTCATTACGAAAATGCTATGTCTACCAAAAATGTGGAATGTACCTTGAATTCAACCTTTTTTTTACATCAATGCAACTCTTTTCCATATAAAATGATAAATGCAACTTTTTTCTATAGAGAGTTGTGCTTCTATGCAACAGTTTTTATTTTTTTTTGCATTCAGTGCTTATTCGATTCACATAACTATGCTCACTTCATCATATCATGCCACTACTTTTAGTGGTAAAAGTAGAACAAAATACATATATAATATTTGTAATTTTGCAAATTTTGACAAATGGGACTGGAGAGGAAGTATATGCTTGTATCAAATTAAAACAAGTAGCATACAACAAATTGAAGTTAAATTCCCAAACCAACACAACAAGAAACAAAACCCATGACCCAAAACTCACCGATTGTTGGAGGTATATGCTTTTATCAAATTAAAACAAGTAGCATACAACAAATTGAAGCTAAATTCCCAAACCAACACAACAAGAAACAAAACCCATGACCCAAAACTCACCGATTGTTGGAGGTATAAGCAAAGTCAACCCATGATTCGCCGTTCCAGAACAAAATCCGGCCGTCAGCAACTCCGGTATAGGGCCCACGGCCCTGTGGATCAAATGCCATGCTTTCCGGGCCTTGAACCTGGTTCAGAAACTTAATTTCCGACTTCTGCAGCAAATCTTCACCGTCTTTCTCCGCCGGAACTTGGGACCAATCCGGCATGTCTACCTTTAGAGCTTCAAAGTCCGGGAACTCAGAAATTGCGCTCTGCTTAAAAGGGTCTGTTCCACAGTAAACAGCCAGTATGAGAAAAAACCCCGCTATAATTCCGGCAGGCGTCATTCTTAAATTTCCGGCGAAGAGGGTTTTAGGTGAATTGTCTGGTCCAGAGTCCGGACCCTCTTTGTCTTGTATATAGGACTGAATAGTAATGTGAGAATATGGGGAGTACAATGCGCATTACCTACCAAACCAATAACTTTTGCTCATTTCTTTCACATTGAAGTTGTAGACAAATATACAAAGATCCTCACCTAGTTTGTACCTTCAAATTTGTCCATGTAATAAATTTAAATAAATTAACTTTTTGGAATTGTTTTAAAAAATTGAAAAACATTTCCTTCTTTCCCCGATATAATAAAATTCAACTTTTTAAAATTAACATCAAATATTTTTAAACTAACTTTTGTTTATTATTACTTATAAGTAATTCTAAAAACGTAGTTTATATTTGTTAATGAATAAAAAATGAGCTTAAAATAATTAAATACGCCATGTCTTTGGTATACATATAACAAGTTTAATAATTAAGAGTTTGTTCAACTATTAACATTTCGAGCTTTTCTTAGGGATAGGGAATTAGGGACCTGTCTATTTTTATTTTAACTCCCAAAAAATTTATAATATTTATTTTAATTCAAAATTTTACAGAATCTAGTGATTTAGGTGTAATTTGAATATATAAACCCTAAACCCAATAAATTTATAATATTTTTTTTAACTCAAATTTTTATAGAATCCGGTTATTTAGGTATAATTTGGATACATATAAAAAATAGGATTATACGGTCTATGCAACCCTGTTTTTTACATGTATCCAAATTACACCTAAATAACAGGATTATGTAAAAATTTGAGTTAAAAAAATATTATAATTTTTTTGGGAGTCAAGGGTTACATGTAAGAATATTAAAATAAAACTTCAAAACAATAAATAGTGGAGTAATTATCAAATGGTTCATTATTGTTAATTATAGTTAGTAAGAAAAACGAAGTCTTGTTGAAAATTTAAATAAGTTGTTTTAAACTATATATTACTCTATCTGTTCCGAATTATAATATTAATATTTATTTTCTAAAAATAATTTGAGACATTTTCATATTTAAAATATTTAACTTGATTCATTTAAGTTTTTAAATTTTATAATTAGCAGTAAATTTTAGGTAGTTTATGGTATTTATAATTGTATGATATAAAGTAAATGAATTCATGTTAATTTTAAGTTTTAAAATATTTAAAATTTAGTTTTAAAAAGTCCATATTAATCTTATAATTTGAAATAGAGAGAGTACTAATGGAAAATGATATACATGTCGATGAATATGTGACCAAGTTGGATTGAGACCGATGTGGAATTCTATACTTTAAAATAAAATAAATTAAGGCGAGACCCAAACTTAATTTCTACTTATCTCATGTATAAATATACATCAAAATTATAAATCGACTGAAAACTCTCGTAATACCTAGTAGGATTCGATATTTATTTTTTGGTTTAAGAGTCGTTTAAAACTTCGTTACTTTTTAAAAAAAAAATTAAAAATTTGATTGAAGTAAGTACGATTCCCATGAACTAATGTGGGCAAAAACTTATTTTTGGGCCTAAAATTTTATTAAGGGTTCTTTACACTACTATGCAACAATTAAAAAATAATTACAAAATTAGTGTATCTACAAAATAATTATAAAAAGACTTTAACACAATAACCACGTAACACTTACCAAAAAATATGAAGATCAAAGGAGAAAGCATTGAAAAAAGTACGGATGGTCTGAACCCAACCCAAACGTTGTAGTCGGAGCTTTGGTTGGAGGGCTCGACAGAGAAGATGAGTTCGGTGATGATAGAGGGAATTATATGCAGGCCTGTACATATAATACGGCACCACTGGTTGGAATTTTTGCCAAGTTGAATCAATTTGATGATTTGCGGTTAATTACTTCTTACTAGGTAGATAAAAACACGTATAAATATATGGGATATAGAAGGTTTTACTGTGAGTGAGGGTTAAATTTTATTGTTCGAGCACAACTTGTATCTTCAATTGTGTATGTTTGTTATACCATAAGATATAGAGGTACATCTTTGTTTCTAGCTGATAATACAGAAAGGAAAGTGAATTCTGTTTTGCACTTTTGTTTGCAGTGCTCAAGCATCCTTAAATAGATATACTCCATCGATCCGGTAAAGAGAGTCAATAAAACTGTTTATGGTTGCACATGTTAAAAAAATAAATTCAGGTAACATTTGGAAACTGTTCTTAAATTTTTTATAATTAATTGGTAACTTAATAAAACTGAATTAGTTACCTTTGTATGAAGGTTTGGATACTAACTGTACTATGAAAAAAAAATACCAACGACGACCATTGCAAAACCTAATAAAACTGTTCATGGTTGCACATGTTGAAAAAAATAAATTCAGGTAACACTTGAAAACTGTTCTTAATTTTTTTATAATTAATTGGTAACCCAATAAAACTAATTTGGTTACCTTTGAATAAAGTTTGGCTACCAACTGCACTATGAGAAAAAAATGTACTTACTAACGACGACTATTGCAGAAGCCAATAAAACTGTTCATGGTTGCACATGTTGAAAAAAACAAATTCAGTTAACACTTGGAAAATGTTCTTAAATTTTTTATAATTAATTAATTGGTAACCCAATAAAACTGAATTGGTAAATAATAACCAACGTGATTAAGTTCTGTCATTCACTAATATGCATTTGGTTACCTCTAGAATAAAGAGTCCAAAAAACCTAATATGAACAAACAAACAATGTCAAATTACTGGTAATAGAATCAAATACCAATCAGCAGTATCCAAATGTATAAGACTAGTAACCAAAACACAATCAGTAGGTTTCCAAAACCAATTTAATCAACCTTTATATTGTCAAAAAGTACCTAGTAACCAAATCAGAATATAACAGTAACCAAACGAATCAGCATCAACGACCACAAACGAACCAAACGAAAGCAGCGTCAAAGACCACAAACGAACCAAACGAAGCAGCGGCGTCTGAAAACTTAGAAACAGAGCAATGACGCACTAAATAATATTAGCACCCATATTTTAGGTAGTACTATATGGTAGATCAAAAGAGGATAGAGTAGAAATCAAGAATAAATGTTAATACAAAGAATAAAGGATAGTATTTTTGGAAGAAACCAGACGCAAGGTATAATAATAGATGTCCATCCATAAATATATATCCCAATATTATTATTATAATTACGTGGCAGATGTGGGCTGAAGGCGACAATATATATACGACAATATATGATCATCTGTTAGTAAGAGAGATGGAAACTGTTCCGGAAGGAGCTCGTGAGAGGTGGTGACAGAATTGATTCGTCACTTCAACAACTCATTAAAACACCCATGCACTAATTTTATAAATAAAATATTAAAAATATATTAATTCTATAAGTATTTTCTTGATACACTTTTGTTGTAATTTTTTCTAAATATGTAATAGGAAGTGTAAATCATACCAAACGGGGGACAATCTTAATAATACCAGCCCACATAAGGAGATGAACATAACAACAATATTCTCAATTAGATGGGAGAGAAGAATAGTACTCAAAACTAAAACTATACATATGTACTCATTTTTTAATTTTGTTTTTGATAAGTAAAATTAGAGTTCTTATATATTACGGAAAAAACACTTGGATTTATATTTATAGGCATTGGAAAATTCTATAACCAAATAGAATAAAAATATTAAATTGAGTATAATTAGAATATATATATATATATATTTTAAATCAAAACGGATTTTAAGTAATACTTAAATTCAAATTCAATAAAAATTCATGTTATCTCCAACAAATCTCCACCTTGACTTGAATCCTCCAAATATAGCACAAATAGTGAACTTTTTTCTTTTTCAATTGCACAATTCAAGTGCATCAAACACTAACCAGGTCTAGGCTCCTAAGTCTGATTTTTCTGAAGAGATTGCATCTCCTCATTCATAACAAACAACCATTTTTCTGAATCATTTGAGGAAAGAACATCTTTATAAAGTCATAGGATCATTACACCCAACTGCCTCGACAACTGACAAGGTATAAGCAATACAATTTGGATACACACATAACTCTCTATGGTGGTCGCACTATCCTCTTTGCCCTGTCTCTTGTGAGACTATACTGATTGTCCACATGTTCGTCCTCTGGAACTATATTCTCATCTACAAGGTAGTAGTAGTAGTAGGCATACTATGATTTCTGAACCTGAGTAGAAGTTACTTCAAGCTCCACCTTCTGACCAACACTATCAAAACTATCAATACAAGAAACAAATGATTTCTTATTCTTATGAATTATAGTGGACTTATCAAAAGTAAATATCAGCTAATGATGAAATTTGTTGACTTTTATCAACACACCAAAGTCTATAACCCTTCACACCAAAACCATAACAAAAAAAGATGCATTTAATTTTTGGCTCTAGGTTCGTGTTTTCCCTCATTCACATGTGGATATACATGACAAACAAACACCCTAAGAAATGAATAATCTACAGGATTACCTAACCAAAACTCTTCAGAGGTCTTACATTCTATAGCTGTGCAAGGAGAACGACGATTCACAGATAAAGAATTTGTGTTTACTGCTTTTGTCCAGAATTCTTTGTCTAAACTTGTATTTAACAACATGCATATGGTTTTATTTTATCAAAGTTTTGTTCATCCGTTCTGCAACTCCATTCCGCAGCTCACAACTGTACGATGCCTAACAAGTCCTTCATTTTTGCAGAACTTATTGAACTCGATCTCACAAAAGTCAAGTTTATTATGTGATCAGAACCTTTTATTATTTTAATCAGCTTTCTTGTCTGTTTCTCAACTAAAGTCTTCCACTGTTTGAAAGTCATAAAAATGTCATTCTTATGTTTTAAGAAGTAGACCCAATTTTCCTGGAATAATCATCAATGAAAGTTAGCGGCTAATATGCACTACTACATTTGGAAGGAACCCGTGCAAGACCCCAAAGGTCTGAATGAATATTGTGACGCCCTCAAAATAGGTATACATCACCTATTCCGAGTCACCAAATACATGGTACAGAATACAAATACAACCTTAAACATACAATATGAGTTGTAAGTTTTAATACAAATATTGTCTTCTAGATAGTATTCAAACTCAAAATAAGTTCTCAATACATTTATTATCACACTATTTCATAGAATAGTGAGGACTACTAATACTATCATCTGGACCGTCACTCCGTTTCCCGACTAGTCCCTGCTACGTTCTCATTTTCTGAAGAGAACAATGAAAACAAAAAGGGTGAGCTCAACTAGCCCAGTAAAAAATATTATGACTAAGATAATACAGAATAATTTATCTTAGTCTTCAACAGTGTTAAACTGATAAAATATAACAAACATAAAGTTTAACTGCAGCAGAACAAGCAATCCATTAGAAGAGTCAAGTAGAGAATAAAATTTACTATTTTCTATGATTTAAAAGGTTTTTTCATCACTTTTATCGCTGAGACTCAGCTTAATAAATAATCTACATCATCCCTGCACTACGGCCAAGGATATTCATTAGTATCACGATCACAAATTATCCATGTACTACGGGCCAAGGATATTCGTGTTTTCATCAATGGTCATGATCATGCCAACAACTGTCCATCAATGCACTATGGGCCAATGAGGATTTTTACCACATTATTTATAACTTTACGGTCATAATTATACCGAATAATCCCTGGTCATAACCATACCAAGTCCATCTATGCACTACAGGCCACATATGACTTTCAACATAATATAAAAACGAGGATGATGACAATGACATTACAATTCAATATAACAAGTTTTAGAATAAATTTTAAAGATTTATAAGTTGATTTATCCTGAACTCAATAATGTCCAAATTGTCAACATGATACTGCTTTGTGGAGTAAAATTCAAGAATGTTCAGAAGAATATTTCCATAAAAAGATATTGGATGAAGCGCAAATATCCAGGATATTCTACTAATTTCATGGAGTATAGAAGCCAAAAATTTAACCAACTGAGTATAATAGAATATATGAAACTGCAAATGGATTTTTGCCCACCATGCGATAATCCACGTAGACAGATTATTTCCACGGTTTAATAAGGAATGAATACAAAGGATCATTCACCATGCATGCGATAAACCACATAGACAGGTTATTCCAACAGAATAATAAAGAATGGAACCAGGTCATGTGTAATCCGCACAGACAGGATATTCCAACAGAATAATAAAGACATGATATTCCAACAGAATAATAAAGAATAGAACCAGGTCATGCGTAATCCGCACAGACATGATGTTCTAACAGAATAATAAGAAATGGAATAACAACAGAATTCACTAGTCATGCGATAGACCTCACAGATAGGTTATTCCAACAGAATAAGAAAGAATGGAATAACAGAAGAATTTCACCATGTATGCGGTACTTCGCATAGACAGGTTATTGCAACATAATAATAAAGAATGAAATAACAACCCTTACGAGTATTAAAAGAAAATAACTCTCTTCATGAATACGAAAGAATAATACCCTTTACCTTAAAAAGGAGAGTATTCCGACGGGTAGGGCGGGGATATACCTGAAGAAAACTTGCACTATTTTCTACGCTCAAAGCTTTCTTAAACTTTAAAGAAATACGCTCAAGATAATAGAAGAATAATTCTCTGAATTTCTGGTGTGTTTTCAATTCTAACTAAGCATACTATTTATAGGAGAATGGAAAGGATACTATGCAATAAAATATAATATATTCTATTTATAATATATATATATATATATATATATATATTATTTAAAATCTAATAAAATAAATAACTTTATAAAAGTATTCTATTTTATATAAGAAGATTTTACTATGCAAACACTATGCATAATAAAATATAATATATTCTATTTATAATCTAATAAAACAAATAACTTTATAAAAGTATTCTGTTTTATATAAAAAGATTTTACTATCCAAACATTATGTAGGCACTATGCAAACACTATACATAATAAAATATAATATATTCTATTTATAATCTAATAAAACAAATATTCCCCGACCAATCGAATATTATATAACAACTTGTGTACTTTGTAAAATTTATAAATATTACCCATAACTATAACATTATATCAAATTCACTCTATAATATTAAAAAAATGATATTTATAAAAAAATCATTTTTATTCCTAAAAGTTGGGGTCTTACAAATATAGTCTAAAGTTCCCTTTGTTCTATGAACCACAGTCTTAAAACTAACTCATTTCTGCTTCCCCAAGACACAATACTCAAAAAAGTCCAATTTTCCTATTTTCTGTCCAGACGAAAGACCTCTCTTACTCAAAGCATCCATTCCTTTTTCACTCATATGGCTTAACCTCATATGCCACAACCCAATAGTGTCATTTGTAGTAATTGAAGAACAAATTGCATACAAATATGTAGTTCCCTCCAACTTATATAAAGTACCGACTTGGATTCCTTTCATCAACACAAGAGAGTCTCTGCTAATCTTCATAACTCCACCTTTAACTGTGTATTTACACCCGTTTTCATCTAGTGTACCCAAAGATATAAGATTCTTCTTCAAACCTAGAACATGTCTAACATCTGATAATGTCATGATTATGCCATCATTCATCTTAATTTTAATTGTACAAATGCCAATTACTTTACATTTAGAATTATTTTCCATCAAAAGAATTCTAGTACCATCAAACGGTTCATATGTGGAGAACCAAATCATGAGTAGGACACATATGATAAGAACACCCAGAATCCAAAATTCAGTCACTACTAAGTTTTTCTCTATCATCGGCTACTAATAAAAGATCATCACTATCCTCAGGAACACTAGCCTTAACAGGCTTTCTTATCCCCTTATTATGCTGATTTTGCACATTTTGTCCACTATTAATCTGACCATGACTGTCTCCTCTTTGTTCTTTATTTTTCAACTTCGGACAATTACGCTTTAATTATATGCCTCTTTGCATAACAATATTTATAGTTGAAATTCTTATTTTGAGATTTCGATATGTGTGTACTACCACTTTTTGAACTTCTCTTAATTGACCTCTCTCTGGCAAACAATCTAACACTTTGATTATCACTTTTTCTAAAAGTCATCTCAGAATCTAATTTTTCTTTACTCATAAGATTCGTCTTAACATCTTCAATTGAGATAATGTCTCTACCATAGATCATAGTGTCTCTAAAGTGTTTATATAAAGGAGGTAATGAGACTAGCAACAATAGGGCTTGATCTTCATCATCAATCTTAACATCAATATTCTGCAACTCAGTTACAATTGAATTAAACTCAATGATATAAAATTTGATTTGAGTACCTTTTGGCATATGCAAGAGGTGTAAAAACGTTTAAGTCTCAATCTACTGGTGAGGGATTTCGTCAAATTGAGACTCTAATTTCTTCTAAAAATCAGCTGCTGTAGTACTTTCCATTAACACCTCCTGCAACACATCATTCGAAAGGCACAACTGAATTTTCGAAAGTATTTTATCATCACTAGTTTCCCATTCTGATTTAGACATCTCACTAGCTAGCTTTCTTTGTCTCCCAATCTGTATCAGACATATCTACAAGCTTCACTGACTTTCCTACAATTGCTTTCTTTAAGCCTTACCGAGTAAGAACAACTTTCATCTAAACCTGTCAAAGACTGAAACTAACATTTCTATCGAATTTATCAATATTAAATTTCGTTGACGAAGTTGAACTCAATGCCATAGTATGGATCGATAATAATCAGACTCTTGATACCAATTTGTTATGACAAACTATTGTAAAAATAATAAATCAACGCAGAAAGATAAAGACAATAACACAAAATTTTATGTGAAAACCCAAATCGAGAAAATCATGGAGAAATGCAAAAAAAAAATTCACTAAAGAAAATCTGAAGAATACAAGATAAAAAGAGAACTATGAGAATTATTAGAATATTTCTGAATGTCTCTTCTTCAAAAACCTAACACCTATATTTATAGGCCATAGAAAAATTCCATAACCAAATAGGATAAGAAATACTAAATTTAGTATAATTAAGAAAGATAACTTTTCTAAACCAAATTTTTTTTTTAGATAATACTTAAATACAAATCCAATAAGAATTCATGTCATACTCAACATGTATAATGTTGGTGTTGAGTACGTGATTTGACTTCTTCTTTTTGTTGTTGTTACTAAATAATGACAACATCTTTTCTTTTCCAAAATGCACTCTATTTATTTACTTCTTTAACTACGTATACCACTAAATTTGTTCAGTATTTTGTAAGAGAAAAACAATGAACCTATATACTAGAATAAAGGGTACTATATTTTTGTAGTTTTTAAATTGGATCTGTGAAGTCGAAATATATATTTATGTCATTTTTTCACCTGGGTAGCTAATTTGTTTGATTGATTTTGAAATTTTGCAGTATATGTATGTATATATGTGTGTAGTGTATGTGTAAGAATATACTATATAACTGTATGTGAATAATAAGGTTGATGTAGATGAAATACAATGATGTGTATATATATATATATATATATATATATATATATATAGAGTCCGGATCAGGTCCGGACTCCCGGATTTTAACAAAATCCGGACCTTTTTTTTTTTTTTTTTTTTTTGCTTTTTTTTTTTGAAACAACTAAAAAAAAAAAAAAAAAAATATATGGAATTGAAATTTTTCCATAATACAGTGTTTTGGACGTGATTTGGATGCCTATAACGAAATATGTCTGTACAGTCTGGGCAGACTGTACATACATTGGTTGGTGTAGGTATTAAAAACACACCCAAAACATTGTATTATGGAAAAATTTCAGTTCCATAAATTTTTTTTTTTTTTTTTTTAGCTGTTTCAAAAAAAAAAAAAGCAAAAAAAAAAAAAAAAATTTTGGGTCCGTATTTTAGGACCAGTCCGGGCGTCCGGACTGGATCCTCATTCTATATATATATATATATATATATGATATGTCTGTGCAACAATGGTGGTAGGCAGCGCCGTTAGCAATGATGGAGGAAGTCAGGAAGAAATGAAGATGACATTTTTCTCTTCTAACAAAGAATGTTGTTTTTCTTATGTTTAATTGTAGTTTATTAATTTGTTTATTTGGTGTAATTGTTTAATTTTACCATTTATTCTTATTTTATTTTTTTTGTATTTTTATATATTTCTACGAACAAAATGTACAAAATATGATAAATTATTGTTATTTTATTATAAATATACGATCATACCGTATTTTAGTACGATCAACACGTATTCCGGCATCACAATGACCAACACATGCACAATTCTGACCAATTTCAGCTGAAATTCAAATTTGGAGGGGACATTATGTGAAATTAGATAGTTTATGGGCTGAATTATGAGCCCAATTAGTTTTAGGGGCTAAATTATGAGGAGGGTGGAACTTCGTGTAATAAAAATGTATTTAGTTCTTTATTTTTTTAAAAACATAATATATACAATTTTATATATAAATAACTACCCTAAACTATTTACCTTTTTACACTTCATAGATCAACTTTTCAATTTTTTCAATCAGGTTATTAAACTATTAATTTTTTTCACTTTTGTTCAATTGAACATAGTACGTCATAAATTGATGACGTGACCCTGCTGACTAGGTTAATCAATGTTTACGAGTAATTAAAAATTATTCTTAAATATAAATTACTACCTTAAACTATCTACTTTTTTCCGCTTTGGTGATTGATCTTTTAATTTTTTTTCAATTAGGTGATTAAACTATTAATTTTTTCTACTTTGGTTCAATTGAAATTGTCACATCATAAACTGATGACGTTACTTTAACACCTAAGATGTGATTGATGATGTATTAAAACAATACTCATTTTATAATTCGTTTAAATCATTTTATAAAAATTAAATAGGCATAAATGTAATATTATATTATAATTTAAAAATGAAACATCTATTTAAGAGGTTATTTTTTATTCGAAAAAAAGAACTAAGTATTAATTATGAAAAATATTACTTATCACTATCATTAACACCTAAATTTTTAAACAAAATATATGGGAAAAAATTATTTGTAATTAATTATTAGATAATATCTTACATACAACTATCATTAATTGTTTCTTTTTCACAAAATAAAAAATGGTATTAATTATTAAAACAAAATTTACGCATAATCACTTTTCATGTATTTTGAGCTCTTAGGGGCTGTTTAAGTGCTTTTGTTTTGAAAAAAAAATCATCTGAATGGTTGAATCAGTCAGATGATTGAGTTGAATGGCTAAGTCAAATTTTTTGGCTAAATGAGCAGCTGAATAAAGTAAAAAAATTTATAAAATTAAAAAAAATATTAACTATTATATTAAGTAATATTAAATAAATTTACAACAACTTTGAATTTTTTCAGAGGGGTAAAATAATAAAATTCTGTCATTAATTCAGATGTTTCAGACATGTTAATTATGAAACAATTTTTTTCATTCAGATTCAAATTCAGATTTAGCTCATTCTGATTTAAATTCATATTTAGATTCAGATTCATTTAGTTTTTATGAAACACTCCCTTAGAAAATTAAAAAGTAAATAACTCTCACCTTTGTCTTTGTGAATCCACCATCTTCAACTTCAATTGAACTAAAATTGAAAAAATTGAAGAATCGATCATCAAAGTGAAAAAATGTCAATAATTCAGGGAATTTTAATTACATGTAGGCATTGATTAGTCTAATCAGCGGGACCACATCATCAAATTATGACGTGACAAGTCTAGTTGAAGGAAAGTGAAAAAAATTTAAAATTTAATGATCTGATTGAAAAAATTAAAAGATTGATCACTTAAGTGGAAAATATAATAATTTAGGATAATTATTTATATTTAAGCCTAATTAATAACATAAACTAGGTTTTTGACCTCGTATGTAATTATTTGCGCACACCATTTTCTACACCTAAGTAATGATTGCTAATCACATTGATAGAGCCCACTCAAGATATAGCTTTCAAAATGGTATGAGATTATTGGAGAAAATCATTTTCTACACCTAATTAATGATTGCTAATTAAATTCTTACGCCACACTCGATATATTTAGCTTTCCAAGTTACAAAATAAATCTCGTTTTTAATACTAAAATAAACTATTTTTATTATTTTTTTAACTATATTTTCCTGTTTAGTATTGTCCATAATACTCAACAGCTTAGTATGCAATATAAATGTTATCTTTTTTTTTAATATCCTAATATATTATAATAATTTATTTTAACCTAAGGGAAAGATTTGAATAATCGATCTCTATATAAATAAAAGTATTTAATACTAATAAATCAAGTGACCATCCATATATAAATGTTATCTTATTGTGACTATAAATTAATGAGTGACCCCAGTCTTATAGTAGTTGCAATTTTAAGTGTCACAAATTAAATAATGTCAATAATCTACTTAATTATTAAATACTTAAGGTGAATTTATTTAGAGGATGTTGGTTCAAATTTTCTTAGAGGTAGGTTACAAATAATTAATATATTTTGTAAACGAAGCTTGAATTTAAATTTCAAATTTATGTCGATGAGAATTTAGCTTAGTGATTAACATTGAGATACTTGACTTTTAGGTATCAAACTCGATTATTGCACTCCAAAAAAATGGGATTTTAGGTATGATGTAAGACCCCAAATTATTAATAAATGAAATTTATTTTCCTCTATTTATTATTTTGAAATAGTAAGGGTTGATTTGATTAATGTGGATAGTTATGGGTAAAATACGCAATTATTTCGAATAAGCAAGTGGTTATAAAATATTCATTATTGTCGGGGAATATTCGTTTGGTCGTGGAATATTTGTACTGTCGGGGAATATTCGTACAACGGCGCAGTCTTTTGTGGGCCCCATAACGGAAAGCGATTGGATGAAGAAAACGACAAATATAAGTTGTTTATAAACACACTAATACGCGTTGTTAAACAGTAGCACACGGTATTGCACCAATTATTGATTTTTACGTAAGAAGGCACTACTCAATAATGGTTATAGTAATTACTGTTCAGTATTTTATTTTATTGATTTAATAATTGTTGCATTGATATTTTATATTGCTGTTGTTTCAATAATTGTCATTACACAGTATTTTTATTATCGAAGCAATAATTCATATTATCTGAATAATATTATTAGATAACATTATTGACAATGTCTAGAAAGTTCTGTCTAAGGAGAGGTTTGGTCACCTAATTGCGCGCCAGTAAGAAGAAATTCTTATTGGAAAGTCCCCTCTTTCTTGGGAACTGCCTGGTTGTCAATATTGTGATTCTGTAATATTATTTGTGAATAATTAATTATTGATTCATATGATGAGAAAAATATTGATTTTATGTGGATATAGATGGAGAAAATTTTTATAGTGACAATTGTTGAAAATTGAAATTTTATCTTTTTCTGATAAAATAATTCATTTAAATATATTATTATATTTTAATAATATAACAATGATGATATTTTTACGATGAATGTGGGATATATGAGTATATGTGGAGGAGGAGTATTTTTGTTACCAAAAATATTTAAAGCATGTTTTATGTGTCGGTGGACCCCATTTCTTGACTTAAATTTGATTATAGCCTGTAAAATCGTCCGTTTATGGATTTCGGTCAACTTCTGTTTAGAATTTGAAAAAACTTTCTTCTGCAAAGTTGTATAGAATTGAATTTTCTATAAAAATTCGCGAGATTCGAATTTTCTGACAAAAGGGCTATTTATTATGAATTATTGAAGTTTCAAAATTCCAAAATAATTGATTTTTGGAAGTTTTAAATATTTATAATAAGAAAAACGTTTTTTTGTCATTAAAGTGGGTCTAGCATGTGATTTGAGTGGGTTGAATTCAGATTTTCAGATTCAAGAAGTGTGCGTAGAAGATTTATTATATATATTATTATTATATTAAATTTTCTGCTTTGGTGTTCTAAGCAATTTTCTATAAATAGGGTGCTTAGGTTAGAATTGAAAATCACACCAGAAACTGAAGTTTTCTCTCTCTATATTATCGAGCGTATTCTTGTGAGTATTTTTAGTATACTTTGGGTATTGCTATACGGTGCAAGTTCAAGTCATAGCCTATATCCGGTATTTCAACTAGAAGTACTGTCTTTCGAGGTAAGGGATGTTATTTTCTTCTCAAATGATATTATTTCTTTAATATCATTATGCTGGAATGTTGGTTGGAAATTTTTATCAAATTTAGAACTTTTTCATGTCGGGGTTACTATTCATGAGTTACTATTCACGAGTTACTATTCACGAGTACTATTCACGAAGCGTGAAGATGTTTTTTGTAAAATTTCTGTCTTTTGGTGTCGGAGTTACTATTCACGTATACGGCACTATTCACGAATACGGCACTATTCACCGAAAAATAAAATTTCTTCTTTTTATCCAAAATATCTATTCTGGATACTAGCTTTGATTGGATCTATGTTTTGATCATTCTTGAATTTTACTCCACTCTGATTACTTATGAAGTATTTTTGAACTTGGATTGTTTAAAATACGAATCCTTAATAATTGTTCTTTTGTTTCACTGGATTCGTTTCCTTTTAAATATTTTTCATCATCCTCAGTCCTAAATGATGATATTACTGAATATCTTTGGCCTGTAGTGCAAAGATGAATGATTTATTGATGAATATCTTTGGCCCGTAGTGCAAAGATGAACAGGTGTTGAGATGAACATGACCGACTGATTAATATCTTTGGCCCGTAGTGCAAAGATGAACAGGTGTTTAGATTAACATGACCAACTAATGAATATATTTGGCCTGTAGTGTAAAGATGAATATTTGATTCCAGATATATATTGATTGATGTTACAGGGATAAAATATCGACGATGAACTTTTAAATTCATATATAGAAGATAGTAGTTTGCATTCTCTACTTAACTCTTCTAATGAATTATTATTTCTGCTGCGAAGATTGATTTAAAACTGGTTGTCTATTGTATTCTATTAGATTTTTCCCTGTTGGAGACTAACGATAATTTTTTGTATATTATTTTAGTCATAATATTCTTTACTGGGCTAGTTGAGCTCACCCTTTTTCTTGTTGTTCTATTTTTCTTCTCAGGAGGCGAGAATGTAGCGAGTACTAGTCGGGGTATGGAATGAAGGTTCTAGAGAAAGTTGTTTAGTAGTCCTCACCATTTTTGTAAAATAATGTATCACTAATTGTGATGAGGATTTATTTGGATATGTATATTGTCTAGAAGACAATAATTGTATTTAAACTCACAGTTTTATGTTGTATTAATAAAGATGTAGTTGTTTCTGTACCATGTAATTGGCGACTCAGAATGGGTTGGATGGAATGGACCTATTTTGGGGGCGTCACATATCAAACTCGATTTTCACTTAATATGAGATTATTGCACTCTAAAAAATGGGGTTTTAAAATAAATCAAAATTATTTATTTAATATTATTTATATATAATGAATACTACGTACTAGTAATTGTTATGAGGTTGTATTGTACTACAAAAAGTGGGATTAAGATTTTTTTCATTACACCTTATTTTAATTTTCTCAATACATATTCAACGACAAAAATATTATATTTAATGACAAACAAATATTTGTCATAAATAATTATGTCGTTAAAAATATTACTAAATATAATATATATATAGCTAAATGTATATCGAGAGAAATTGAAAGATAGATGTAATAGAGTTGATTCTAATCCCAAAAAGCGGGCCTTCAAAAAAATAAACTTTAAAATTATTTATTTAAAAGTATTTTATATATAATGAGTAATACTAGCAATTATTTCTACTATCAAAACAATAAGTAGCGTATAAGGTGTTATGTATTATTACAACAATTATAAAAGTGTTGTTAAGTATATATTTGCTTTGGTAATATATTTTTACTCTGATAATATTAATAATTATTGTGAAGCCCTTAAAATAGGTATGCATTACTTATTCTGAGTCGTCAAATACATGGTACATAACTTAAATACAAACTTCATTTATACAATACGACAAAATTAGCTGAGAGTTTTAACACGAATTTTGTCTCATAGACAATATCCAAATTCAAATAGAGTCCTCGTTATAATTATTATCACACTATTTCACAGAATAGTGAGTACTAAAGCAACCATCTGGACCGTCACTCCATTTTTCGACTAGTCCCACTTATATTCTCATTTTCTGAAGAGAACAATGAAAGAAAAGGGTGAGCTCTACTAGCTCAGTTATAAAAATATTATGACTAATATAATGAGAAATAAATTATCGTTAGCCTTCAATAGTTTTAAACTGATAGAATATAATAGACAACAAGTTTAACTGCAGCGGAACAAACAATCTATTAGAAGAGTCAAGTAGAACATGATATCTACTATCTTCTATGATTTAAAAGTTTATCATTAATATTTTATCGCTGAGACTCAGCTCAATAAATAATCCACATCACTAAATTATCCATACACTACGGGCCAATGATATTCATTATTATCACATCCACGAATCATATATGCACTACGGGCCAAAGATATTGGTTATTATCACCAATGGTCATGATCATGCCAACAGCTGTCCATCAATGCACTACGGGCCAATATGGACTTTTACTACATTATTTATAACATTACATGTCATGATTATACCAATACATAGTCATAATCATACCAATCAACAGTCCATCTATGCACTACGGGCAAAAGATGACTTTCATCACAATATAAGCATGAGGATGATGACAATGATATAAAAATTCAAATAAGTGAGAGCAAGGATAAATTTTAAAGATTTATAAATCAATTTATCCAAAGTTCAAGAATATCCAAATTGTCAACATGATAACTGCTTTGTGGAGTAAAATTCAAGAATAATATTATATCAAAAATGATTTGGACAGAAAAGAAATTAATTTTTGTCATTAATAGTAACCCGGGTAAATAGTACTCGAGTGAATAATATCTCGTGAGAGAAAAAACACCTTTATCCCACTGTGGTTGTAGTATTTTAAGCAATTATCCACTGTGCTTTTAAAATATTCAATTAGCCCACTGTACTTTTTAAAAATATTCAATTAAGCAATTTCGTCCAATTTTGCTCACGGACGTTAAAAAATTGGAAGGAAAAAGCACCTTTATCCCACTGTGTTTTTAAAATATTTAATTATCTCACTGTACTTTTTAAAAATGTTCAATCAAGTAATTTCATCCAATTTTGCTCACAGACGTTAAAAAATTGGGCCAATTTTCCTACGTGGCTTTAAAAAAAATAAAATACAAATGACGTGTCTCACTAGTTATAAGTGCATTTAGCATCTTTTATAGTGTAATTTCATGTTTCTAATCTAGTAAGCGAATTCTTTGAAATTTCTTTCAATGAATATTTGGTATGTTTCTACAGTGCTAATAAATATTTTGATGGAATAATTTAATAAAATATTTTTACTATTGAGAAGGTAAGTAGGAAGGGAAAAACGTTAATTTTAATTTCTACATTTATATATGCATGAGTCCTACCAATTATGATTACTTAATAATAACACATTTCAATGTGACTGACCAACTGCATTGAATTACTCCATGATCACCACACCACCACAGGGCACAGAATAGGTATGTATAGGTATAGCACATTTTAATGCTTATAAATAGAAATATTTTGATTAACTTTTAAATTAATGTGCTTTAAATAATCTTAATATAGCCGAAAAAGAACATTAACTAATCCAATGTTATTTGGACAGAGAAGAGAAGGTAGTGCAGCTACATCACCTGTTCGATTACTTTTTTAGAATTAGATGATTATTACTTTTCAAAGTTCTTGAAATCTCACTATATAAATATATTGCTTAACAAATAACTTACATATTTAAGCAGAAAAAGTTATATTTAGGAATAAATTAAAAAATTTACAACTTACGAAAAGGAAGAAAACATTATATATATGAAAATTTACAAATTTTCATAATAGTTGATTTGATTATGAGAGAAGAGAACTTATCTTTAACATAAAACTTGAAAATCAATACAACTTTTCAATGCTGAGATCTATTGACGTTAAAAAATTAGAGAGGAAAGAATTACTGAATTGGATAAAATTGTTTGATTGAACATTTTAAAAAAGTACAGTGGACTAATTGAATATTTTGAAAGCACAGTGGGGTAAATGTGCTTTTTTCTGCTAATTTTTTAACGTCCGTGATCAAAATTGGACGGAATTGTTTGATTGAATATTTTTAAAAAGTATAGTGGGCTAATTGAATATTTTAAAAACACAATGGCTAATTATTTAAAACACTACAACCACAGTGGGATAAAGGTGCTTTTTCCATATCCTGTGAATAATACTTCGTGAATAATGTCGTACATATGAATAGTACCGTATGTATGAATAATATTCCGACATGAAAAGATTAAAATTTAACAAGAATGTCCAGAAAAATATTTCAGTGGAACGATACTAGATGAAACATAAATTTCAAGGATATTCTATTAATTTCAAAAAGTATAGAAGCAATACTTAACAAAATGAGTGTAGAATTTAGAATTTGAAACGAAATAATATTACTTACATACTACAGAGTATTGAAGAAAATATTATTTCTTACGAATATTGAATAAAAATAATATCCCTTAGCTAAAAAGGAGAGTATTTCTGACTGGTAGGGCGGAGATATTCTTAAAAAAAACTTGCACTATTTTTTACACTGAAAACTTTCTTAAACTCTAAAGAAATACGCTCAATATTATAGAAGAAGAATTCTCTGATTCTGGTGTGATATATTTTCAATTCTAAACTAAGCATCTTAATTATAGGAGAATGACTGGATACTATTTAGAAAATAAAATTATAAACTGCACAATGAAAAAAAATCACGGACTGCACAGTGGATACTATTTGATTTTACTATGCTGTAATATGCACACTATGCAGTACTACACAACACTATGCAATCAAATAAAATATAATATATTTTATTTTTCATAAAAAACAAAGCTTAATATATATATATAATATGTATATATACTAAATAACTTTTTACCGATTATTCTGAAAAATGAGTAAGCGGGGGTTCATATAATAATTAAGCCAAATTTACAATAAATACTTCATAAAAATCTCCTCTATTTATCTCCAATCACTTGGCTTTACAAAACACATTTTTAATAATATTTATTCATCATTATTATAACTCGCAATATTAATAATCAAATCATTCTCAGAAAAGAGTGGGCTTTCCGATAAGGATTTCATCTTATTGGCGCGCAATTAGGTGACCAAACCCATTTACTCGACAGAACTTTTTAGACATCGTCAATAATGCAAATAATAATATTAATAATTTTGTCATCTCAATTATTGATTTAATAATATAAAATATTGTGCAGATGGTACTCTTAAAATAATTGAATCAATAATGTGAGATACTATGAAGCAATTACTATGACAATAATTGAATAAAACTGAGTGACTTCTCACGTAAACATCAATAATCAAAGATACTGTATAATACCGTATGCTACTATGCAACCACGCGTATTACTGTACTTTTATCACCTAGTATTTCAACAGTTAACGGTAAAACTTTTGCCGTTATTTTATAAAAAGTTATTTATGTCGTTTTCTAACTCCGACAGTAATTCCGTTGTGGGGTCCACCAATAATTGTGTCATCGTACGAATATTCCCTAATAAAACGAATATTCCCCGACCAATCGAATATTTTATGACAACTTGCTTACTTTGTAAAATTTATAAATATTACCCATAATTATAATATTATATCAAATTCACACTTTATTATTCAAAATAATATTTAGAAAAATTTAATCTTTATTCATAAAAATAGGAGTCTTACAATTACACTTTTATTCTTAATTGATTGAGTTCTGTATATTACATCACCACTCCTACATTTTTAACTAATGTGTGGTCACGGTAAATGTAAAATTGCCAAATATGTCTGATTATTGTGAATGTAAAATTACAAATGTATCTAATAAGATTTATAAAGATGAATGAATTATATTATTAATGATATGAAATTAACACCTAAAATGATCTATACCAAATATTGTGACAATGAATAGCATTAGTAGTCCTCACTATTCTGATTAAATAGTGTGACAATGAATGTAATGAGGACTCCTTTGAGTTTGTATACTGTCTAGATGACAATATACGTAATAAAACTCTTAATTATGTTTTGTTGTATTTTACACGATAGTTGTATTATTAAGTTGTATTTGAATTTCATACCATGTATTTGGCGACTCAGAATGGGTGATGAATACCTATTTTTGGGGGCGTCACACCTATACTCTGACCAACCAACAAATAAGCTTAGGTAGGACACACTAGTGAATGATTTACTCGTCTCTCCCCTCCTAGTTCTATTCCCCGATCTCCGTTAGAGATCATATCTCTAAGCTCTGATACCAACTGTGACGCCTCCAAAATAGGTCCAATTCACCCAACCTATTCTGAGTCGCCAAATACATGGTACAGAAACAACTACAACTTCATTAATACAATTATCGTGCAAAATAGGATAACACATAAACTGTGAGTTTAAATACAAATATTGTCTTCTAGACAATATCCACACCCAAATAAAGTCCTCATTACAATTATTGATACACTATTTTACAGAATAGTGAGGACTACTAAAACAATTATCTTGAACCATCACTCTACACCCCGACTACTCCCCGCTATATTCTCACTTCCTGAGAAGAAAAATGGAACAAAAAGAAAAAGAGTGAGCTCAACTAGCCCAGTAAAGAATATTATGACTAAGATAATGTACAACAAATTATCCTTAGTCTTCAACAGGGAAAAATCTGATAGAATACAATAGACAACAAGTTTTAGATTAACAACTGCAGTGGAAACAATAATTCATTAGAAGAGTTAAGTAGAGAATGAAATCTACTATCATCTATGAATTTAAAAGTCTATCATCGATATTTTATCCCTGTAACATCAATCAATAAACATCTTTAATCAAATAGTCATTTTTGCACTATGGGCCAAAGATATTAATCAGTCGGTCATGTTCATCTCAACACATGTTCATCTTTGCGCTACGGGCCAAAAATATTCATCAAGAAATCATTCATCTTTGCACTGCAGGCCAAAGATATATAGTAATATCATCATTTAGGACTGAGGATGATAAAAAATATATTTTAAAGAAAACAAATCCAATGAGACAAAAGAACAAATATTAAGGATTCGTACTTCGAATTTATCCGTGTTCAAAAATACTCCATAATAAACTATTGTGGAGCAAAATTTAAAAATGAAGATCAAAATATAGATCCAATCAAAGATAGGAACTATAACAGACAATCTTGGACACAAAAAAAAATTTAATTTTTCTGTGAATAGTGTCGTATTCGTGAATAATGTCGTATACGTGAATAGTATCGTATACGTGAATAGTAACTCCGACATTAAAAGGTAGAAATTTAACAAGAAAAAGCATCATGCTTCGTGAATAGTATTCGTGAATAGTAACTCATGAATAGTAACCCTGACATGAAAAGATATAAATTTCACAAGAAAAATCTTACCAATATTCTGGCATAATGATATTGAAAGAAATAATATCATTTAAAAAAAAATAACATTCCTTACCTTAAAAGAATAGTACTTCTGGCTGGAATATCAGATATAACGCTGAAAGGAACTTGTACCGTATAGTAACACTCAAAGTATCAAAATACTCACAAGAATACGCTCAATAATATAGAGAGAGAAAACTTATGTTTCTGGTGTGAATTTCAATTCTAACATAAGCACCCTATTTATAGAAAAATGCTCAGAACACCGAAGCAGAAAATTTAATATAAATAAAATTTCAAGCCCACCTTAGAAAATCTGAATTTAGCATGTTTATCACTCATGTGGGGCCCACCAAAATGAAAAACATATTTTAAACAATTTTTGTAACAAAATTAATTTAGACCCAATATTCCAGAACTTCAATAATTCATAATAAATAGCTCTTTTATCAGAAAAATTCAAATCTTATGTCCATTCTATACGAAATTTAATTCTTTACAACTTTGCATAAGAAAGTTTTTCCAAATTCCAAATAGAAATTGACCGAAATCCACATACGGACGATTTTACAGGCTATAATCAAATTTTAGTCAAAAATAGGGTCCACTAACACAAAAAACATGTGCTAAACATTTTTTGTAACAAAAGTACTTCTCATTTATTCATATATCACACATTCATTGTAAAAATATCACCATTATTATATTTTTATATTATTAAAATATAATAATATATTTAAATAAATTATTTTATCAGAAAAGATAAAATATAAATTTTTCAACAATTGTCACATTAAAAAATTTCTCCATCTATATCCACATAAAATGAATATTTTTCTTATTATATAAATCAATAATTAATTATTCACAAATAGTATTATAGAATCACAATACTGACAACCAGGCCGTTCCCAGGAAAGAGGGGGCTTTCCAATAAGAATTTATCCTTACTAGCGCACAATTAGGTGACCAAACATCTCCTTAGACAGAACTTTCTAGACATTGTCAATAATGCTATTCGATAATATTATTAAAATAATATAAATTATTGATCTGATAATGAAAAATACTGTGTAGTGACAATTATTGAAACAACAATAATATAAAATATCAACGTAGCAATTATTGAATCAATAAAAAAAATATTGAACAGTAATTACTGTAACAATTATTGGGTAGTGTCTTCTTACGTAAGAATCAATAATTGGTGCAGTACCATGTGTTACTGTGTTTTAACCACCAAGTATTCCAACATTATTAATGGTAACAACTACGCCGTTATTTATAAACAACTTATACTTGTCATTTTCTTCATCCAATCGCTTTCCGTTATGGGGCCCACACAAAGCTGCGCCGTCGTAGAAATATTCCTCGACAGCAAGAATATTCCACGACCAAACGAATATTCCCCGACAATAATGAATATTTTATAACCACTTGCTTATTTAAAATATTTGCGCATTTTACCCATAATTGACCACATTAATCAAATCAACCCCTTACTACTTCAAAATAATAAATAGAGGAAATTTTATTTTATAAAAAAATAAATTTGGGGTCTTACAGTTCCACAATGACTTCTCTCACATAAGGTGAACCTCACTTACTATTCATGTGAGGAGAAACTTGTGGAATTATCAAATTTACTTGTGAAAATATCAAATCTCTAAACTTAAAGTTATTCAGGGTATTAATCTATATTTATGCCTTAATTTTTTTATACCAAAAGGGATAAAATTGTCATTATATTGATTATTGATGATTATGAAATATCAAGATTTTAATTAGTAGTAGATTTATACATTTAAATAGTTATCATTATATTGATTATTGATGCTTTTTAAGTTGAGTTTGTAATGTATTAAATTTATTTTAAAAAAATTAATAATGGTCTTATATTTACTTTTTTTGGTATAAATAATTAATGAAATAAATATTAAAATGAGATTCAATATTACACATATTCATTTTTAGCCACATGCCGCTAATATGTCATCAATTTTTGACGTGATACTGTCTAATTATCAGAAAAAATTAAAAGTTTAATCCTCTAATTGAAAATTTTGATAAGACAATTCCCAAAATGAAAAACAATTAAGAATTTAATACCCTAATTAAAAAAATTTAGGAGACAATCTCCAATGCGATTTTTTTTAAAAGTTCAGGTTATTAATCCATATTTAGGCTTATGATGGAAAAATATTCATTAGTGTACTTTAATTTTATTTTGTCTCCTCTATTTTAAATTTTTAATTAGGTCCATTTGGTAACAACTTTACTATTAAATTTTTGTTTCTATTTTTATTTTTTTGAAATCAAAAGCGAAAAAAAATGAATGCAAAAACAACTTTTGTAACAAAAAAAGTAATTAAAAAGACAAATGGTTCTTCAATTTAGGCAACAAAAGGAACTATTTCAACTTTATTACTAAGCTACATGCATCAAATCTTGTCAATTACAATTTTCAAACTCTTACCTTTTCATGAAATAATTAAAATTAAAATCAAAATAAAACTATCAAATAATGTTGTCTAATTTTTATTTTGACTATTAAAAATAAGTAAAAGCAAATCTATATAAAAACGGAAATAGAAAGTAGAAACCTCCTACAACATCCTTGGCAGAGTATAGAAACGATAATGTAGTGACTAGGGAGTATTAATTGGTTGAGTAGTCACTCAATTAACAAAAAAAGAGACTAATTTTATCCCTATAGTACTTGACACTTATATATGCTCAACTATGTTCTTTAGATTGACTAATTTAATAAAAGTATAATTGTTTAATAATTATATAAAATTTACTAGTTTTAAAACTTCAAGTTTATATAGTTAAAAGACAATTATACTAATTAAAATATCCCTGATTAGCACAAGACTATGGAGATAAAAGTGTTTACTTTGTCAATTGAGGGATTATTTTAAAATTGATTGACAATTTAAAGAGGCAAAGCGTAATTCAACCGTATTATAGTTGAATAGCTTGTTTTCCTAATTTCAGCCCCTAATTAGTGAGACTGTAAAATAAATAAATAATTCAGGCTTGATTCGTACTCGCTCGATTAAAAATTCAATTCGAGTTCGACTTGAAATATAAATGATTCAAATATGAGCAAATTTTAAAAATTCGATAAATTACTCGAGCCTTCTCAAATTGTAATTTTTATTGATACTCGGATCATATTCGTTCGAAAAGTTCAAACTGTTCGGGCTCGATTCGAGATCGTGCTTAACTTGGTAGTTAAATTTAAAGAGCCTCAACCAAACTTTATTTTATACTTGATAAATTTTATGAACCAAATTTGAACAAATCAATACTCGACTCGACTCGACTCAATTTAATTCATTTACACCCTTATCAATCGGCCACAAAGTTTTGTATCGTATCAAAGAACTTATACCATATATGTATTGATCTGGTATTGTTATTTATAATTGAGAGATTCTAGGGCGATTGGTCTAGCCCCCGCCCCGCCCCCCTCCCCCCTCCCCCTCCCCCCCCCCTATTTTTTCCTTTTCTTTTGACTCTCAAAATACTAAATTCTAACTCCAAAACCTTACACCTTAAATCTTAAATCCTAAACCTTATTTTTAGTACATGTATTCAAATTACAAATATATACAATCTGTTTATCTTTTTATTCTCAAAACACTAAATCTTAATCCCAAAACAATAAACTCTAAACCCTATTTTTTACATATATATAAATTACAAATATATGTAGTCTTCGCAATTCTATTTTTTACATGCGCGTATACAAATTAATATTTTAAATTAAAATAAATATTATTAATTTTTTGGGAGTCAAAAAAAAAAAAAGGAAAGAAGGAGGGGTGCTTGGTCGGCAGACCAGTCTCTGCCTTTGAATATTTCTTTATAATTAGCAGCAATTCTAAGTTTTTATGAAATAAAATTGCTTTTTTGTTTATAGTTTATGGGATGTTTGCAAGGATATCCAAATATATATAGGGGGTGTATTCAATTAAGATTTTTAAAGATATTTTTAAGTGACATATTTTTGTAGAATTTGTGGAATTTTAATGACTTTCAAAGACTTTAAAGACTTTTTTAAAATAATTTTTATAGACTCTATGAAATAAGTAATGGACTTTTATAAACTTTTTATCAAGACTATGATAGACTTTTGTATACTTCTAATATATCTTGTAACTTATATTATTTGTTAATTAGCCCATGTGTACAACATCTCCCTCTTTTTTCATGAACTAGAGTAAATCTCATTATATTATTGTGGCATGAGATTTTATATATGTTGAAAGCGTTCATATTATTCTACTCATTTCATAATACATTTGGATACTCGGATACCAATAAAACTTTAGAAACTACAAACGCAATACAAAAATTAAGCTCACTTTTCATTGAGCTATATATACTTTATGCATATGCGTACGCTTATTTGAAATTATTATTTTTTATTCCGGTCTACAAAAGTTATCATTAATACTTATTTACGTAACTAACAATTAAAAAATTAATATAAACATTTGCAATATATATCGATTTCCATTCAAATATTTGAATATTACCTCGTCTTAGTATCAAAATTTGCAAATAAAAATAATATATACTTGTTTCATGTATATTTTAAAATAACAAGTTATTTTTCAAATAAAAAAATATTTTTTTATTTATATTCTTTTTAATAAATTTTTAGTTTAATAATATAACATATAATAAAATGATGATAAAAAGTTTGAAAAACTTATATATTTTATACAACTATATATCACTATAAAGTACGTACTCCTATATAAATTACTTTCTCTCTCTCTCACTTTTTTTTTCTTCATTTAACTCTGACTAAGTTAATTTACGAAATTATAAATATTGTGTATTTATTTTTATTTTTGAAATAATAACGTGTGTTTATTATTAAATAACAAATAAATTCAAAATATAAAAATTTTGAATTTTGAATTTTGTACGTTGACTACAAAAACAAAATAAATATTTTATTTTTGTGGGTACAGCAGAAGTATTTATTATTCTAGATTATAAAGTAATTAAAAATATTGGATTCATGTGAAGTAATTAGAAATATTGGATTCATGTGAATTGTATTTTAAATTTATTTAGCTTATTAAGATGAGATATGAAGTCTTTAGAAATATTTAGAGATGAGGTTAGACTTTGGATATGGGTTGATAGTTATAATTCTTATTCTAAGGTCGGTCAAACTCTACCATTTAATAGAAATCTGAAAAGTCTATGACTTTTTGAATACCAAAATACTTTTATAGACTTTGTAAAAATCTTAATTCAATACCATCTAACTTTTAAAGACATTAAAAAAGTTGTAATTGAATATCACTAAACTTTTATAAACTCTTTAAATATCTTGATTGAATACAACTAAACTTTTTAAAATCTTTAAAAGTCTTTAAAAATCTTAATTAAATACACTCCTCTTAATAATTTTGTTCTTTTGTATGCGGTTTATTCTACATGCACTTTATTAAATTAATTATAAAATACAATATTTAAGATTCAATTAATAATAATTTTGTTCTTTTATGTGCCGTTTATTCTACACGTACTTAATTTAAATTGTGAAATATAATATTTGTGATTTAAATACACTATGAATAATAAATACTTAATTCGTTTTGTTTCAAATTATAAGATTATTATATATTTTTGAAAGCCAATTTGATAAATTTTCAAATTCAAAATTAAACTCATTAAAGATTGTGAAAAAAATATACGAGTAGTACTTTTGAGATAGTTTACAATATTCATCATTATATTGACTAAAATTAAAGAAATTCATGTCAATTTTAAATTTAAAAATGTCTTTAATTGACTTTAAAAAGTCAATAGTAATCTTATTTTTTTTATCAAACAGTCCAATCAAAATATATATTGAAACTGTAAATTGTTATATATAATCCATGAAAAGATTACAATCCAAAGAATTAAAATTGTAATCCTTTCAAACATAATAACAGATAATCAGGAAAAAAGTTAATCTCAGTAATAATTAGTGGACACTAGATATATTACTGATAAAAAACAGTCATATTCCAAAAATATAACAGAATATACAAATTTAAGCAATTCTTTAATACGAACAAAAGGAAAAACCGACCGATACGATAGAATCACATTTAAATCTGAACAATATATATGTTTTATATTTTAGAAAGAGTGGTGCTAGAGACACAAACTATTTTACAAACTGCTGATGTTGCATACTTCACGTCAGCCTATTGATCAACAAATTGTTTAATGTAGTCTTCGGTCCCACACAATATGCTGATGTGGAGTATGCCACATCAGCAGTTTGTAAAATATTTATAAAATAGTTTGTATCTCTAGCATTATTCTTTTAGAAAAGAGGAATATAATTATTTTTACCAAAATGAGCAACCCTAGACCCCACCCTCGTGCAATTTAATTAAAATGAGAGCAATGCTACGCAGACAGGAAAGCTGGACAGGAAAATTGGACCGGCCAATTTTTTTTTTTTTTTTTTTTTTTTTTTTTTTTTTTTGTGACTCTCAAAAAATGTATAATATTTATTCCAGACAGAAATTTTTAGCAAATATTGGTGTTTAGGTGTAAGTTGGATACAATCTACAATACAGGTGATAACAGTCTGTATAACCCTGTATTGTAATTATCCAAGTACACCTAAACACCATATTTTGTAAAAATTTCTGTTGGAATAAATTATTACATTTTGAGAGTCCAAATAAAAAAAAAAAAAAAAAAAAAAAAAGTTGGACGGTCCAATTTCTGTCCAGCTTTCCTGTCCGCCCAGACTTATCCTTAAAATGACCTATTCTACATGGTGAAACATGCTGACATCTATAATCTATAATGAATAATCTCTTCCAAGAGTAAGCTGTGGACAGACTCTCTCGTCTCTCTCTCTCATCTCTATCTCGTCCTTGTTTTAATATATACCTAAGTCCGAATGTTAAAGCTTAATCTTGTTTCTGTCTCGTCACTTAAACATTCCTGGCAGTTAATCTCCTCTCTCTTTCGCCCCGCCCCCCTCCCCTCGTCCGCTACAATATTTAGTTACAAAATTACATGACTCCCAAGTCCCACCCACACATTCCATCAATCATAACTCTCTACACCCTTCCCAACTTTCTCTCTCCTCTCCCCTCGAATTCAGACCTCCTGTCTCATTTTTATCTCATTTATTGTACCATTCTATGTACTCCCTACTTTCCGAATTGAATTATTAGATTATTATTACTGATTTTTAAAAAAATAATTTTAAATATTTTTAAACTTCAAAATTAATATAAATTTATTTATTTTATATTAATATAATTACCAATACTATAAACTATACTAGCAATTATAAGATTTGTTGTTTTCTAAACTTAAAAAATAATATATATTGAACTTATAATTTGAAACGGGGAAAGATCAATGATGTCAATTAATTAATACTTATTTATTTAAAATTTTAAATTTAAATAAATAACCAAATTTTATTTTGATAACAATACATAACATGGGATAAAAAATAAAACAATAAATTTAAATTCCCCTCTTTAATTGTAATGGAGAAAATCCTAATTCTTCTCTCTATTAAATCCGGTACCTCAATTTTTCTTTTTCACCCATAATACATGAATACCACTACTATATTTGTACTCATACTCGATCCACTCTCCTACATATCTCTTAATCAACCAGACTAGCTATAGCCAGCTAGCCCCATCTGAATTCATCTTTGAGTTTTGTACTCTTCCTTCTTTCTCTCTCATTCCTTCTTGGGATTCTTCCTTTTCATCATATCTTTTTCTTGATGCCAATTAATTTTACATACACACAAACACATATAATTCTTGATCTATATATATATATATATATATATATATATAGCTACCTAGTTGATCAATTCGGAAACATAAAGAACTTGATCACGGATCTAAGTGATCTACAATTCTGCCTGAAAAAATGTCACTGGAAATCACCTCTGAACGCGTTTGTTACGTCCACTGCAACTTCTGCAACACAATTCTAGCGGTATATATACTTCTTTCTTTTTATCCACCTTTAAATATATATATATAATTTAACCTAAGCTCTTGTTTTTATAAATGCCCATGAACCACAGAATTATTGTACATAAACGAAGCTCGCCGTCACAAAATAAAGCATATGGTTAAGTTCTTGACCATCATATATATGAAGAAAAATAATAATAAATTGAGCTGAATTTCGGACCGACTTGGATGTGCTACAATTATTTCATATTTTATGTTAAATTATGAGTGAGTGAGTGAGAGAAAAGTAACTAATTAATTAAGATCTCAGTAATTCTTGAATTTTGATGACCTACAAAAAAAAAACAAGCAGGAGATCAATTTCAAGCTTCTTTTTTTTTATTTTTATAAATAAAATAAATTCTTTTGAGTCTATGGTGTCTTAGGGTTTCTTCTAGGTCATAGGATAAGTCAACATGAAACTTTTTCCCGACCACTGAAAAAGTAAACCTTGCAGTTTGATTTTGAAACTTTACTCCTCATTCTTCTTTTCATGTTTAGTTTGTTCCATATAGACTTCTGAAATTACAATAAGTACTGCACCATTTTTATGATCTGCTCCATTATCTCCTTCTGTGTCAAGAACTTGTTATATATATATGGAGGGAGGGATCAGCTGCTGTCAAAAGAAATCATGGCTGCAGGTTTAGTGTTTTTTCTTTTTTTCCAATTCAGGCAATTCTTTTCATCATTACTCATGATCACTCCTTTGACAAACCCTTTTGAGAGCTTTAAACTTCTTATCATCCCTTTTTCCTCTTCACACACACACACACACACACACACATATATATATATATATATATATATATTATTTAGGTGGGCAAGAGACATAAAAACCTACAAGAACAAGATCCCAAAGAAAGAACCTAATCTCGATCGACCATACTGCTGTGTTGTGATTTCTCATGAATTCCAAATCGAAATAATTTGAATGGATTAATAAGTAATGGTGGATAGGAGATTCAACCTAAAGTTTTGGGTAAAGAGTTGATATATAACATGTTAGCTTGTTAAATGAATTAATATATACGAGATCTGCTTGAGCATTTGTAGTCAGCTTTATTCATGGCGATCGATCTTCGTTATGGCAATATTGATTTCCGCTCCAGTCACGTCTTTTTCTTTCTTCTCTCTATGTGTGTGTATGTGTGTGAGTGATGTTAATGGACAGTGTTAGTGTGTCAGCGATGGGAAAAGTGAGGAGCACCAAAAGTAAAACGTGAGACCTTTCAATTTTAACATTAGACATGTCTCTTTAGTTACTAATCATAACCATGTGAGCCCAGCCCTGTCCTAACCTTACTGCCTCATATAGTAGCAAAGAAGTGGCATTGGTTTCTACACCCCAAGTTGGAAAAAGATAAAAAGAAGCCGAAAATGGTGGTTCAATTAACTTATTCAACCAAGAAAATTCTGGGCTCATCTCAAGTTGGATAAAGCCACATTTCATGATGTTTTACTTGACTTACGGTCGGTCAGGGTTATCATGTTATTCTTATTATTACGTGTTCTGCGAAATTGTGTACTATTTGTGAATTTGTGGTAAAAGAATGTATATATATCTTGTGAATTTTATGGATCAAACCATGGTTGATCAGAATGCTCTAATTTTACTTTGAGATTTTTGAGTTTAGTGGCGTACTATTCGCCATAAAAGAACATATATACATTTTTTTATCATCGATTAGTGTTTTCTGGTAACCATGGTGCACTAATTTTATTTTGAGATTTTTGAAATTAATAGTGGTGTATACTTGAAACTTTAATATTCCATTTTTGGGTTACAATAACAATTTGTGATTTTATTTATTAGTTAGAGATAGAATAATCACTAGAGAGTTAGTTTGCTGTTTTTCATGTGTTTTCTTGAGATTTGAAAAGAATGTATATGTTGGCAGGTGAGTGTTCCATGCAACAGTATGACGACAATGGTGACAGTGAGATGCGGGCACTGCGCAAATTTGTTGTCTGTTAATATGGGAGCTTTGCTTCAGACAATTACCCTTCAAGATCTACAGGTATTATATATACTCATATTTTTTTGGTAACTCTCCCTTTTTAATTTGTATTCTCTCTAATTCAAAATTAGAAATATATTTTTCTTTTTCATCAATTCGAAGTTAGAAATACACTTATTTTTTTAGATTATAAAATTACGTGAACTTCCTAACATATCATTACTTGTATTTTCAATAAGTTCATTACTATTATACCATCGCTACTGAATTTCTAACTAATGTTTGCATTTTTATCTAATGCTAGCTTATAGATATGTTTAAAAAAAATAAAATTATCTTTAATTTAAAAATTGTCATTTTATAAATTTATCTTTTAGAGGATAGGGTTCAGTACATTTGTTTCCCCGATTGAGATTCTTTGGAATTACAAAATTTTATGTTTTGATCATATTTGAAATTTAGGTGTTATGAACTTCTTTTGTTAGTTAATTATTTGTTCTAAGTTTGAATTTAAATTCTCAAGTCAGAGATTTAATTCTCTTCATTAATTATATTTCAAGACAAAATCTGTACCAATGATAAAAAGTAAGCGTTATTATGAATCAGTTGACTAATTAAATTGTAATATATCATAAAATTTTCTGCATTGATGAATCTAGTTTGTGATCTTGTTTTAGTATGTGAAATCAGAATATTATTTATATCTCTATATATATAGGATGAAAAAATAAAAAATGTCCCATGGGCTTTGAGTTTTACTAATTATTAAACTCTACTGTCACTTTTTAAAGTATAATCAGTAGTGCAAAATTGACTCAAATTAATGGGACAGTTTAATTTGCTCTACTAATTGTGTCTTTAAGAGAGGGTTTTGGCTAATACTTAAAACTCATAGACAACATGATAAACTGAAGGGACAATTTTACATTTTAATCTTAGACATAAACGTTATCCCTATTTTTTAATACCGATATACCCCATATATCTCACCCATATTTCTTTTTAAACCAAATGGGAAATTAGATACTAATCAGACTTTAAGTATGATTTGGGTTGCTTAATTATCCTCAATCCAAACTGTACAGCTTAGCAAATCCAGTACACATAAAAAAGTACCTTGTTTTTTTTTTGTTTACAGATATAGGTACTAATTTAGTGTACTGATATATTTTCCGAAAAATGCTAAGGAATATTTTATGCTGGGAGATAATTATTTAATGAATATGATTATAATTTGACTGGAAACATGTTGTAGAAACAACAGTCCAGCTTTGAAGATGCTAAGAAAGATTGTGGGTCTTCTTCTAAATGCAACAAGTTTGCAGCATTTGATTCTGCTGAGCAACAACCACCTAGAATGCCTGCCATACGCCGTGAGCTCTCTCTCTCTCTCTCTCACACACACACAATGAAACAAATTATTGGTACAGAAAAAAATTATTTGCTACTAATTTAAGAGTTCCAGAAAAAGAATCACTGTTTCTTTTGCTGTTAGTATAATTAAATGACACAAACGGACACAATATCCTACAGTTTATCACCAGAGTGTCATTATCTTGATGCTGTGGTCTAACCAAATATTTAGCGACGTGTTTGTAATCACTATGTATTGCTTTGACAATTTAAATTTTGGTCTGACAATATCATGAACCACCTATAATAATTCCTTAATAAATTAGAGACAAACGTGAAATAAAAATATATCCTTAAAGATTATAAATTATACTCGATCAATAGAAAAGAACTATGAATATTAATTAATAGTTGTGGGGCTTATATCAGCTATTTATTTCGTTGGTTTATAAATATAAGTTGTTTTAGAAAAATATTTTTATCTCTTAATAAATGTAATTTGATAATTTCAAGTAAATATTAATTGTTTAGTTTTTAATATTATTTTAAGTATTAAATATATTTTTTGTTTTTTATTATTTCTTATCTAATAAATAATATTTTTTTAATACAAGAATAATACAGGTTATTAAGGGTTGGAGGGAGTATCCCGTTATATGTATATGTGTAGGCCGATGGTGAAGGTATTAATGTAAACTAACTACTCCCATTCTAAACAGGTTCAAAAGTTTTTCACACAAAAAATAGAACAAATAAAATTATCTTCTAATCAGATTAGAGGAAAACTATCTCACACACACACACACACACACACACACACACACACACATATATATATATATATATATATATATATATATATATATATATATATATATATATATATACGCTAAAGGACCACATACATTTTTCGCTTGATTGAGGACACATATAGATTGTGACCTTACATATCCACCCAATTAACTCATCATCAATCACAACAGTGGTCTGAATCACATTTTTCAACTCTTTTTACAGCTTCAACCTTCTTGTACGGTTTCAGTGTAAGCCTTTAGGCCATTTCTAACCACCATTCCTTTTTGAATATATATATATATATATATATATATACGGTCCGGATCTTAAGTTTACCATTTATCTAGTTCACCATGCTCACCCTTCTTTAGCGACGGACTAGACAACGATTCGGTCAGTCGCTATATATAGAACCGTTGTCTTAGCTTTTAGTGACGGACAATATTTAGCGACGGACAACAAATAGCGACAGACCAAACATATAGCGACGGACCGAATCGTCGCCCGTTCCGTCGCTAAAGGGGGGTGAGCAAGGTGAGTAAGATAAAAGGTGATCTTAAGATCCGGGCCGTGTATATATATATATATATATACACACTTCAGTAAATAATATGATCGATTTAAAATTTACATGTTTTTATATATTTGTATGCTTTTTATATCTGTATATAGTTGAATTTATCTATAGAAAAATTTGTAGCCCTATGAGATAACCGTACTCTTGAATTTATATATAATTTTAAAAGCATAGATTTACTAGTTTTCTTTATATTGAACAAGTCTTTTTAAATTTTCTAGAAATCGATAGTGTTAATTTCTTATTTTATTTTCATGTTTTTATTATCTATAAGGTTGGATTTTTGAATTTATATGTCTTAAGGTGTCGTTTTTATAATAATTTACGGTGAAATTTAACCATTTGCAAATAAACTAATTAATATATATGTATATGTCAAATATCTATAACATATTCATATACTTCATCGTCACATCTATGTATACATGTAATGATGTATCTATATGTTTGAAGTTAAATCCATGCAAATTTATGCCACGTTTTCTAATAATAATGATGCAATTTTGCATGCACATTACGTTTAACTATTTTTCACACTGTCAATATCTGCAGCCCCTGAGAAGAGACAGCGTGTTCCTTCGGCATATAACCGATTTATTAAGTGAGTTGGATAATCTTTTCAAGATGTGTTTTTGCTTCACTAATCATAGTTTTCGCCCCTTAATTGTGTCGTTATAACAATTATAAAAACGTTTATAAATGTATATTTGCTCCGGAAATATCAACAACCTAAAAATATAATGTTTTTGTGATCTCAGTGTTCCAAGTCTAAGTGTCAAGTATCAAAGGTGAAACAAACAATATAATTAAGACCTCATATATACTTGTTTAATTAGTTGCTGTATTTGAGATTGCAGGGAGGAAATTCAAAGATTAAAGGCCAGTAATCCAAATATCAGCCACCGTGAAGCCTTTAGCACTGCCGCTAAAAATGTAAGTACCCAGCTACTGTTTAGATAAAACCTCGTTAATTAATTTATGGTAACTCTATTATAATATTCTCTTCGTTTCGATATTAGAGATGAATAATTTGACTTTCTAGAGTCGATTTGTAAAATTTTAAATTAATATGAAAGTTATTTAATTTTAATACAATTAAACAAATATAGCAAATCTAAACTAACTACAAACTAGCTACTACTAATTACTATATTTGATGTGTACAAAACTTGAACGAAATTATTTGAATTTTGAGTTTAGGATTTCACAAATTGATTTTAAAAGGTTAAATTGTATTTCTAATTTTAGAACGGAGATAGTAATAATCTCTTCGTTCCAAGATTAGAGATGCATAATTTGACTTTCTGGAGTCAATTTGCGAAATTTTAGAATAAAAATAATACGAATTGATTATATTTTATTTAATACAAACAAGGATAACTATTAATTGTAAACTAACTAAAACGTACTACTATTATTCCTTCCGTCCCAGGATAAAAGTCCTGACGGACTTTTCACGCATATTAAGAAGATGAATGAAATGACAAAATTGCCCATAATAATGTCATTAATTATTTTCAATGTAGGTGAGAGAGTGACTTTCTAACTATTCAATTCAAAATATTCTCTCTCATAATTATTAAATATGGGGAGAGAATTAGAATAAAAAAGTATGAGATATTTAATGCTACGGACATAATAGAAAAAAAATGTATAAAAGTTTGGTTATTAAAGGAAAGTGGACATATAACATGAGACTACCCAAAATAGTAATAAGAATTTTTATCATGGGACAGAGAGAGTATATTTGTTGTTTTCAAAACTTAAAATGAATTGATATCATTTTTAAAATATAATTTATTTATGAAAGGATTGGTATATATGAAGTTAATTTGATAGGTTCCAAAACTTTTTTTCTTTCCCCATATTTAAGTGGTGCTCTCATCTTATAATGTGTTACACCATTGCCGCATTTCTCACCTTGCTTTTAAATTTTTACTATAATAACAAGAATGATCGGTATATAAATTAAGTTTAATAAGAGAAGGTATGTAATGGAGTGGGTAAATTCATAATAACCCTACTCCACCCACAATTTATCTTCGATTTCTTTTCTTTTTCTTCTACTTTTTATCCCTATTTTGTCTCCTATATATCTTTCTAGTCCATGGTTTTAAGATTTTAATCAAATATTTTTTTTTTCTTAATTGCACACACAGTGTGTGCAACAAAAACTTGTATAATTAATTGGAGTTCCAAACTGTTAACTATTTAAAATAGAAAGCTTTAATGAATAGTGATGTTTAAGAACTGGTAAAATAATGTAATTAATTATTTAATAATTAAACACAAAGAATTCGGAGCTAACAAAGATAAATGCTTTAATTTATGGAGTAATATTTAATATCTTTCTTGTATATTAGTTAATTTGACTTATACCAACTTGTCTCACTACTAGAAAAGGGGGATTCTGCTAATATCATTATTTGCGATGGAACCAGCTTATTTGAGACGGATGTATCCGTCGCAATATCACTGCTTTTCTAGTAGATTAATATAAATATTTTACGTGTTCACTATTTTTGCAGTGGGCACATTTTCCTCACATTCACTTTGGACTAAATAGCAACAAGCAACCAAAGTTAGATCATGCAGTGGCAGGAGAGGGAGCTCAAAAGTCTCGTGCCTTCTACTAAAACAACAATGGCACATTTTGCTAATAAGTCTGAGGTTCATGACGAAAATTCCTAACCACATAGGAAGACCATCATTAAAACCTCATTTTCATTGATTGATTTTAATTTTTTTTGTTTTTTGTTTTTGTTTGCTATATTATGATATAATTCCTTTGAAGGTACTTGAATTTTTTTCTGGGTGATTTTATTTGACATGAACTTGCTATTGTTGTAACCATGTATTATATTATATATAATAATGCTCTTTATTTTTTTAATATCTGATTATTTTATGTTAGAATGTTTGGTTATTTTGTTGGGAATACTTTTTTTTGTTATCTTGATGAGAAATAGAAACATAACACTATAACTAAGAATATTAGTCACGATTGAAGGTATTTTTGTCAGAAACTTAATTTCTTATATATAGATAAACTTTTCTACCTCTAAGAATCTGATCGGATGACCCGACCCGATCTTTCGAAGTCGATTTTGATACCATATGAAACAACTAGGGTCAAATCTTGAGTTCGAAATAAATCTCGGGTCAAATCCATCAAAACAAGACTTTAAATCACTAGTCAGTAGTTAGCCCAATAATACCTTCTTGGGCCATCTTAATCCATCGCAGACTAACATAAAAATCATGACTGAAGGTACTATTTTCATAAATTAAAAAATAGAATAAATTTTATTTTACAATGAAATTCAGATGAAAGAACTTAAAACACTACAAGAAAAAGCCCAAATTCCGACAAAATTTTTTCTCGAACATAAGACTATTCTGTCGGAACTAGCTTATTTCTGAGGGACTATATTCAATCGTATATATACACGTCAGAAATAAATTCTGTCGTAAAGTCTGTCGAACTTATGTTATCTTTGACTGACATATTACTGACGAATTTCCGTCGGATATATCTTATCTTCGACTGATTAATTACGAGGGACCACTTCCGTCGATGCTAACACCAAATTATTTTCGACGGAATCTTCTCTCGGTTATAGCTTATCTTCGACGGAAAAATAAAATACACGAAATATATTTAACCTCTATTCTCGACGGAATATTCCCTCGAAACTACGAAAAATAAAAATAACAAATTATTTGAAAATTAATCTGGGCTTATAAATCTGACAGAATATCAGTCGGAAATAGCTTATTCCGTCGAAATTAAGGAATTTTTTTTAATAAATTTTCTGAAAATGTAATTTCCAGGTATTTAAACTCATTTAAGCCTGTAACCTTTTTTTATCCCAATACAGACAGACAATAATATATTCACATTCAAATATTCAACATAGTGCTAAAAACCTGCACCATATCGCAATAATAACATAATCGACTAACTGATAACAAATAACATCAACAACGACAACAAATATAAGCTAATGTATCATCGCATCAACAACGATATTTACAAATGTTCTACAAATGAATGAATACAATGAAATCTCATTATACAGACGCAACTATATAAATTACAATATGTTCAAATGTTCTACAAATGAATAACATTGTGGGCAAGAAAATCGCGCCTTGCTAGTTAGAGTTTCATATTGGCTGAGGAGGAGATAAATCTACGAAGAGCACGGAATTAGTTGATTGATTGAAGAGGGGAGAAGCACAGGGTGGACGATTACTCCAACGACACGTGACAGAACTCCTAGAATTCGGGAACCGTGTTAGGGTATCAGGGATTCGAAGAGCTTTCTTGAGTGTTTCGAGTTGAGAGAATGTCCAAGTCCTGAGTGCCTTGAGAGAGAATGTTCAAGTCTCAAGTCACCAAAAAGAATTCTCCCTTCCTAGAATGGAAGGGGTATTTATAGAGATTCCTGAAATTAGGAAGTCACATGTCAGGCATATGTCTTTAGGGAAATTTCAGAAATACCCTTTAGTCATTAGAATAATGCCCATATCGCACTGTCCTTCTAGCCACCAATCAAATCCCTCAATCAATTTCCAAAATGAACCGCCTTCATGAGCCTTTTGCCTCGGGACACGCGGAGGCTTCTCCCGGGTCTAGCATATTTATTTTTGACTTTTTCGTCTTGATTCCATTAGGTTATGCGAACCCTAATTTGCACATTTAATAAGGTCGTGCACTACTAGAAAAACAAGAATACGTGACGGAATTTTGTGACAGTTTTTAAAAACTATCATAAAAGATAGTAACTTGTGATGGACTTTTTAAGCAATCACAAAATAATAGCATATATGATGGCTCTTAATGATGACTAATTTTGCCATCAATGTATTATATTTGTGATGGTCATGTCAATCACACCAATTTTTTCACGCAAAATAAAATTTTTTTTGTGACGCACTAAGTCATCACTTATAGATATACCCTTTTCGTCATTGCATTTAAGCTATCACTAATATTTTAATATAAGAAATAATCAAAACAATATTTTTTGACGGTCGTGACAATCATTAAAAAGTTAGATTTTTGTGACGACTTTTATTTGCAATTACAAAAAGGTCTTTTGTGATGGAATTTTCAAGTCGTCACAAAACAATACAATATATGATGGCTCTTAGTGATGACTAATTTTACCATCATTATAGAGTATTTGTGACTGCCATTGCAATCACCAAATCTTATTTGAAAGTAATTTTGTTTAGTTAGTCAATTAACTCACATATATTTTCTTTTATATTTTGTTTTAAAATTATAATCATGATCTGGACTTTGGTGTAGTGGTAATACTCGTTATTTAGTTTGCAAATGGGAGAGGGTTCGAATCCTACAAGTATCATTTGATACAATTAATATAGATATAATTAATATAATGAAATAAATTATACGTAAATAGATATTCACGTTCTTACATTTGACAATCACAATAGATTATATGTTAATGTGATTGTATTAATCATCACAAAAGCACTAAGCGTTTACGTGATTGCCAAAACCATCACGTAAAACCTTTCATGATGGGCGTATACAAGACGACCATTATGATGCTTAAAGCCATCACGTAAATCTTTCGTGATGATTTTCCTACTTTTTATGATGGATTTAGGCGATCACAAATGACCATTTTTTTAGTAGTGGTGGAACTCTAATTGTGCATCTAATTCAACTAGGTCATACAAACCCTAATTTTGCACTTGGACCCACAAACATAAATATATATGTACTAATGAACTAGAATGAATACCATAAATACTAATATATGAACTATAATCTAGTAATAGTATCATCATCAGGCGGAGGTGGACGACGTCTGTCTGGTGTCTGAAAATCTCGGTCGTCCTCCTGGTCGTCATCGTCAGTCCGCTCGTCATCGCCACCCTGTTGAAAGAATTATAAATAAAAAGCATTAGTCCACCAGTACAAAGTACCTAATAGACAACGCTTAATAGACAACGTTTTTTATAAAAACGTTGTGGTTTTTTTTTTACAACGTTTTTAGAAAAAACGTTGTAGATATATATACAAAAACGTTATCTATTAAGAAGGACATTTTTTTTGTTTTAATTAGATAACGTTTTTTTTAAAAACGTTGTCTATTAACAAAAACACGGAGCTAAAAATAAACCGCAAAAATCAAACACGGAGCAAAATAAAAAAAACACGGAGCAACCTCTCTGAACACTGAAGCCCTAACTCTCTCTTATTCTTCTCTCCCGATTAACTTTCTCTGAAGCCCTAACCTTAGAAATTTCCCTAATCCATATCATATCCTCAAATCATACATATCATATCCTCAAATCATACACAGCAGGAGAAATAATGAGACAGCCACGGCACGCCGGTCCATAAACCCGGATGAGGAGGGGGAATGATCCACGTCTCTGAGGACCGAAGTATGAAGAAACTCCCCGATGACTGAGACGGCCGGACGAAGAAGCCCAACGGTGGTCGGAGGGGAGGTTGAGATCCAGAGATAACGCAGTAGACGGCGGCGGAAAGTTTGTCTTGGCCTTGGTACCTCGGAGTGACCTGGCGGCGCCGTCGTACGCTAAAGCTGCTTCCTCCGGGGTATCGAAAGTGCCCAACCAAAACCTGGTTTTCTTCCAAGGATCATGAATCTCGGCGGCGTAACGGCCCCACGGCCTCTTTCTCACTCCTCTGTAGTGTCCCTCTCTTGTGGACGCCATGAATGTTTTTTAGAGAGAGTAAATGGGTGTTATTTTGTTGGAGAGGAGAGAGACAGAAGGGGGAGTGAGAAGCTTAAAGAGAGTGAGAGAATTGGGCGGTATAAAAAAAGTTAAAAGGGCCACTCTGGGTCTTACTCATCCTGTTCAAATTGACGACCTCAAGGTCTCTCCCTCCATATTTCCTTCTCACTCTATATGATTTCTTAGTATTTATCATTATTTATTAGTATGCATGTCATTTGCTGATTAGCTTGGCTGATGGATATATTTTTTGTTTATGGGTAATTCCTTTACGTAATCGAAGTTTCTTTGTATTTCTATGTAACTTGTTTTCTGATTTCTGTATTGTAATTCTATGTAACTTGTTTTCTGATTTCTGTATTGTAATTCTATGTAACTTGTTTTCTGATTTTGATTTTCTTTTATGATATCTTATCTGTATTTAAAGCCGTTCACAATTTTTATTTACTGATTGTTTCTCTGTTATTTATAAACAATGAAATCTCATATCATTCTTTCTAGTAGTAACTTGATATGAGATTTAACTTTATTGAAATATATCTAGAGCCAAGTTTTTGTATTAAGTGGTTATGTTTTTATTCACTGAATTATTAAATCATTTTTATCTGTTTGTGAAATTATGGAAGATCTCTTTTGCTCCGAAAGAAAGTGATTTGGCAGAATGGAAAGGAGATATACTTGCTGTTGGTGTTTTAGAGAAAGACATTTCCAAAGATGGAAACTCAAAATTCCAGAACTCAATCCTGCAAAACCTAGATTCCCAATTAGGTGGTTTGTTGTCTGAAGCCTCTTCTGAGGAAGATTTCACGGGAAAGGTAGGACAATCGACTATTCTCCGGCTTCCGGGTCTTGGCTCAAAAAGGGTTGGATTAATAGGGCTTGGACAGGGCCTCCCAGCGTCATTTCGCAGTCTTGGTGAGGCTGTTGCCTCAGCAGCAAAGGCTTCTCAAGCAAATAAGGTTGCAATTGCACTTGCTTCTTCAGAGGGACTCTCTGTTGAATCTAAGCTTAACATTGCATCAGCAATAGCAACTGGTACTTGTTTTTCTTTATTGTCATTAAGTTTGATAGTGATGCATGGTTGTGATAACAATGGGCTTCAACTTGGTATTGTTTATTGAATTGTATTAGGAACACTGATGGGGACTTTTGAAGATAGTAGGTTTAAATCGGAATCAAAGAAGCCAACTCTTAAATCTGTGGATATTCTTGGTCTTGGAACTGGACCTAAACTAGAAAAGAAACTTAAGTATGTTTTTGACCTCTTGCAGTTTCTGTTTTACCATGATTTATTATATGTTTCCCCTCTTCTTGCCTTGTGTGTTATGCATTTCAGCACCATTTCAGTTTGTGAATTATGTTTGTTTCTTAATTTCTAGTTTTTGTTTGAAAGTTATGTTTGTTTTGCTACAATGCTAGATGGTACTGATTGTTTGTTATTGATGATGGCTCTTATACCTCAGGGGTTCTGGCAGAAGAGGCTAAAAAGATTGCGGCATTGTACAACGATGTTCTTTCTGCTACAATTTTGGATGCAGAGCAGTGCAAAGAATTGAAAATGGGTTCCTATCTTGGAGTTGCTGCAGCCTCTGCAAATCCTCCTTATTTTATTCATTTATGCTACAAGCCTCTAAGTGGGCTTGTTAAAACCAAACTGGCTTTAGTGGGAAAGGGATTGACTTTTGACAGGTGATTATATATTTTATGAAGTCTAGTTGTTACTTGTTAGCATAAAAAGTGAAGAGGTTATGTCTAGGGATTACACCACTTGAATATTTTAGGTAACTATAAGGGTGGTAATTGAGTCATTAGGCTTCCTTTTGGGGGAGATGTACACTGGAACAGTTAATAGATTACAGCGTAATCTTTACATCACAAGTGCGATTGCCTTGTAAGCAACAAGATTTTATGTTTCCCATTTAATATCTATTTACTGTATGGCACCTGAAGTTATGATATATCTCCCTTTCATATGTTTCAGCAGCTCTCTCTTCTTACTTGTTGTGATGGTTACAAAAACCATATATAGGGAGAGTAAAAATCTGCATTTACTGATTTCATGATTCTTCGTCTTACATTGCAATTGAATATTTTGATGTTTCAGTGGTGGCTACAACATCAAGACAGGACCTGGCTGTTCAATTGAGCTCATGAAATTTGATATGGGAGGCTCAGGAACAGTGTTGGGCTGGTTAAAAGGACGCCATGAATGTAAATGATTAGTATTAAATTTTTGTTTTTTGGCTACTAAAGCAACAATGACTTTATGATTCTTGTAACGGGGGTGTGATAAATTATTTTTGTGCTCACCACCCTTTTTTCCTTCTAGGTTTTCCGTGCTGTTCGGAGCATTTTAAACGGTTTTGTTGCATTTTTCACAGCCTGCAATCGGCACTGGCTAAGGTTGAACTCCACTTTAATGTTGTTTTATAACTATATATTGTCTCTTACATAATTGCTTGCTCAAGCTTTACGCTCCTCTACAAAGCTTGTGAGTTCTTTGATTCATATGTTGTTTTTATCATTGAAGTCGAAACAACATATAAGCTACTGGAAAGCCTCATATGTTGTTTTTATCATATGGGATTCATATGTTGTTTTTATCATTAAAAAACAACATATAAGCTACTGGAAAGCCTCCCTGGAGCCAACAATACCAAGAGGTTTCTTTCTCATCTTTCAGTTTTGTCAGCTAACAATTTCTTAACCTTGAATATTAATTTTCGAAGTTTAGAGTGCTCTTCTGCGCAGCACATTAACAAGAGGTGTCTTTTAGGTTGCTGCTCTCTTCTATATAGGCACAACGAAGTCTCATCCACCAATCCCTGAGCATCTCTCTGTTGAAGCAAAAGACTTTCTGCTGCAATGTTTACAAAAGTACATATATTTAACTCCTTTTTTGATAGTCTTTCATTTATCAGTAGACATCATCTGCAATTCGCCCAAAACCTATGTTGTTGATTTTTCTTCCTTTAAAGAAATTATTTTTTATGCATTTACATTGATAGAACTCTATTTATGTTAATGTGCATCCTCCCTGCAGGATACTTTTGGGAATTGATGATATTTGTTGTGTTATGATGATTCCTTATAAACATGACCTTGTAAATCTGTCATAAAATGCACCTTACTTCATGGGTTCATTATCTGTCATAAAATGGTTCTTATTTATTACAGTTGTTTTTTGTTTTCCTTTTCTGGTACTATTTTATGTATGACAGCATTATAATATGCAGGGAACCGGAGTTGAGGCCCACTGCTTGTGAGTTGCTGCAGGTGATTGTGATGTTAATAAGAAAATGTTGCAGCTTTTGTAAAGATCTGTTTTGAAGTCACTTAGTGTTACTTATACTTGTACCTTGCTAATCACATGCAGCATCCTTTTGTTAGTGGGGAATCCATGCAATCTCCTCCTGTTGTTTGTACTTCCTAGTTCCTCCATGGTTAGTACAGCAAAAGTCAGCTTTTTTAGGTGCCTATATGTTGTTTTTATCATTGAAGTCGAATTTGATTGTGTTAACACATAGATCCAGCCGTTGAAATCTTTGTTGAATTTTTTGGAGATTTTCATTTATTGGAATGTATTTTGAATGGTTGATATATTTTGGCTTTAAATTTAAATGAGAATTTAGACCTTTTAGTTATATATCATGACATTAGCATATTGCAGGTGCATTGGTAATATAGGTGAACCACAACCTTTTTTTTTTCTTTTTTTTAATCTACAACGTTTTTAAAACGTTGTGTAAATGTGTCTAAACGTTGTCTGATATACTAAACAACAACGTTTTTAACCAAAAAACGTTGTGGAATCATAATTTCTACAACGTTTTTAAGCATCTGCTAATTTTTTGAAAACAAATACACAACGTTTTTTTCTAAAAAACGTTGTGTATTGTTCTTAACAACAACGTTTTTAAAACGTTGTGTAAGGGTGTCAAATAGACAACACCCTTAACCACGACGTTTTTCCGACAGAAACCACAACGTTTAAAAAACGTTGTCTATTTACTGTTTTGTAGTAGTGGTCCGTACGTATATATGTGAGAATTAATAAGTTAGCCTTAATTGAAAAAAATATAAACAATAAGAATACCTAAGTAGGCGGGGGCAAACGAAAGCCTCGTCCAAGAGGGTAATTACCATCCGGATTGAGCATCTAGTCGCTGAAAGCGTCGAACTGCTCCCACGATAATCCCATACTCTCTGCGGAAGCCCCTGTTATAATATCCTGAGCAACTTGGTGAAGATGAGAATTACTAAGCAACTGCTGACGCCGAAAAACAGGATTGTTAAGAATTTTGATCGTTAAAGGGTTATTAAGAATTTTTTGTTGGGGTGCATGTATTTTGATTATCATTTCAAATCTTGATACGACCAGAATTTATATTTTGAAAATTAATCTAACAAAAAAAATATATATCTCATGTCCGATTTTGTTTTACATAGTCATGCATATAAATATACTTTGATATATATAGAGAGAAATCTAAAGAGAAAATAGTTAAGATGTAAGAATAAATAGCATGTGGGGGTTGATGGCTACTGTTCGATAGTACTCATATGTCACAATCAGTGAACAGGTCATAATATCAAATCAAAGAAACTGAAGAACCAATACACGGAATTTGATGGCACCCTTATGATATAAGGATTCAAAACAGTCACTAGTTGGCATTCGCAAAACAATGGGTTGGCCAAAGAAAAATTTGGAACAAACATTCTCCCCAAGTTACCCTAATTTTATGTATTCTTTTTTCAGCGAAGGAAACCCTAGGGGTCTTCCGAATCAACCTGCGTGGCTGCGTCAATATAGCAACCAGCCGGTTTTGGGTATTTATTTCTTTATAAGAACTCTCTCATAATGCAAAATATATACAGAGAGAGAGAAAGCAAGGCTCAAGTGCATACCTCTTATTTTACTCACCCGTGCTCACCCTCTTTTAGCGACGGACCCGACGACGGGTTCGGTCATACAACCGTCGTCTATACTTTTAGCGACGGACAACATATAACGTCGCTAAAAGTATAGACGACGGTTGTATGACCGAACCGTCGCCGGATCCGTCGCTAAAGTGGGGTGAGCACGGGTGAGTAAGATAAGGGGTATGCACTTGATGCTAAAAGTATAGACGACGATTGTATCACCGAACCCGTTGCCGGGTCCGTCGCTAAAGGGGGGTGAGCACGGGTGAGTAAGATAAGGGGTATGCACTTGATCCTTGCTCAATATATGAGTATGTAAAATGTTACTTCCATATATTCTAAATGAGTGATTCCTTTATAAATTAAACGAGGTCTTTTGAATTTATTTTTGTTTATATCTCTAACATTTACTGAAATATAATAGCGTTGTAGTAGTTATTTTTGTTACTATCAGGATTCATTGCAACATTTTGAGGGAGAGAGATTTTATCCCACACCCTTTAATTATTACTATGCAAAGGGATGGGGCTGCTGTCTAGCCAAAGGCAAAGGCTAAATTTAGTAATAGACATGATAAAATTTAAGCTTTTTAAAATTTAAGTAATGACATTAAAATTTTCATGATATTTTATAAACTAAAACTAAAAAAATAGAGCTATATCTAATTTATATATATATATATATATATATGATAAAAATGTATGTACACAGCTGTGTATTTCACAGTAGAACTATGACGACGGTTTTTTGGGCTATCGCGACGGTTCAGCTGTCGCTATATCCCAGAATAACTATGGCGACGGATGAAACCGTAGTCATAACCCTACTGTATAATACACAGATGTGTAAATATATTTTTTCATATATATATATATATATATATATATATATATATATATGACAGTCGATCTATAGTGAAGAATGGTAGTTATATGGTTTAACTGCTACCAAATGTTATACCGTCCATTACAATATCTCATGCTCAATATTTAAAAATATAAAAATAAAAGTATTCTGTTGTGGACCAACTTAATTAGCTATCGCAACAGTGTGTTTGTAGTAGAGAAGTTGTTTTTCTATTAGTTTAAATAAATATTCTTTTTCTTTCACAATATTATGTTGCGATAATTAAGTTGGTCCGCAATACAATGTTGCTAAGGCTCCGTCTTTTTTCAAATATATATTGGCCATCAAATTTTCTAATGGATGGTCTAAAATTTAGTGGTTAGTTAAGTTCTATAACCACCATTTATTGTGGAGAGGCTCCCTATAATATATATATATAAACAAGATCAGGTCCGGACTCCCGTACGGGAGTAAAATCCGGACCTTTTTTTTTTTTTTTTTTTTTGCTTTTTTTTTTGAAACAACTAAAAAAAAAAAAATAAAATTATGGAACTGAAATTTTTCAATAATACAGTGTTTTGGGTGTGTTTTTAATACCTACACCAACCAATGTATGTACAGTCTGCCCAGACTATACAAACATGTTTTGTTATAGGCATCCAAATCACGTCCAAAACACTGTATAATGTAAAAATTCCAATTCCATAAAAAAAAAAAATTTAGTTTCAAAAAAAAAAAGCAAAAAAAAAAAAAAAAAAGTCCGGATTTTAACAAAATCCGGGAGTCCGGACCTGATCCGGACTATATATATATATATATATATATATATATATATATATATATATATATATATATAATTTCCGCAATATATACATTCCTCATATATATAACCTTTAACGTATGCACGATGTATGAATCTTGATAGCCATCTTTAGATATGTATGGCTGGACATTATTGTTGTGAAGAATAAGTTTTTCTTCCTCCTTTTTTGAATAAATTCCAAATTATACCCTAAACTTTTAACTCTAAAATTGATTTGTACCCTAAACTTTATTTTGAATTAAATGGACTCTAAACTTTGAGTTTCAATACAATTTGTACCTTTAGCACTAAAATTTAGGGTGCAAATTATTTTGATGTAGAGGGTGCAGAGAGTGCAAATTATTTTGAAACTCAAAATTTAAGATAAATTTAACTCAAAATTAATTTTAGAATTAAAGTTTAGGGTTCAAATTGAAGATTAGTCTCCTTTTTTTTTTCTCTTATTCACGAGGATGCATAATTTTGTCAATACATACCATGATTGGGTGACTTGAAGAAGGTTCACATAATTTGAGGGTCTTTGAATTTGAGTTCTATGGCTGCTACAATCCAATAGGTGTACTTCATATATAGTACTACGTACTGTCTGAACCAGGATAGGAATAATTCTTTTTAGAATGAAGGTGTATATTAGTTTAAACGTAATCAAGTTATTGTCACAACCTAACCTTTTGAACTATATACCCCATTTGTTTTGGTTTGAATTTGAGATTCCTACTTGTTTTAATAGTTTTTTTTTTGTTTTTTTTTCATAAAGTAAAGTTGGTCTAGAACATTCTTAGACACAACTTATAATTTTATGACTGAATAACATATTTTAATATTCCATCCGTCTTAAAAAAAGAGTACTTTATATATATATTTTTTATTTTTTTAAATATAAACATTTTAGCTCACACATAAACTCTTCAAGAACTTTTTCTAATAACAAATTTAGACTTTGAAATTTGAAAAATCTTCAGCAAACAAAATATATATATAGAATTTTATATAATATATAATATTTTCTTGTATAAACCTTAATATTTGAAAAAGAAACTAACGAAAAAAGTTAAATCTTCTTTTTAGTATGGAGGAAAGATATATTAGAAGAAAAAACATCTAAATATGTTATGCGGCAACATGCTTAAAAGATATATCAATAACTTAACGAGAGGTGATATATGTATTTGAACAATTATTTTTATCTGTATATATATATATATATATATATATATATAGAATAAAGATCAGGTCCGGACTCCCGGACGGGAGAAAATCCGGACCTGAAAAATTATTTTTTTTTTTTTTTTTTTTGTAGAACTAAAAAAAAAAAAAAAAAAATTTATGGAAGTGAAATTTTTCCAAAATAAAGTGTTTTGGGTGTGTTTTTAACACCCACAACCAATGTATGTACAGTCTGCCCAGACTGTACAGACATGTTTGTTATAGGCATCCAAATCACGCCCAAAACACTGTATAATGTAAAAATTCCAATTCCATAATTTTTTTTTTTTTTTTTTAGTTGTTTCAAAAAAAAAAAAGCAAAAAAAAAAAAAAAAAAAAAAAGGTCCGGATTTTACACCTGTCCGGGAGTCCGGACAGGATCCGGACCCTATATATATATATATATATATATATATATATATATATATATATATATATATGGGAAATGATCCATAGTATCTATTTGTTATGAATTAAAAAGTGGCATATAGCATCTACACTTTTCATTCCATAAATGAAGGGCTGCAATTGAAATTGGGTACACATCATCTGCTAGTTATACTAGCGGGCGTGATTAATAAATTTTTTTAATTTTCACTTAGCCAAGACAGATCAAGTCGATGCAATGAATTAGGGAAAAAGTGGGAAAACTTAAGGTAACAAAACTCTGCAACAGGGGAATGAAAGAATTTGTTGATTGCACAAGAACCCTAGTCGATTGCTTTGTAAATCAGCAGCAAGTTGTGGAAATTGTCCTTTGTTCGTCCTAAATTTTGCGACTACATCAAACTAATCAGCATTTAATCGGTAAGTAATCTCACAAATCTAATTCTGTTGTGATTTTTCATGACTTATCTAAAACGCTAGTTCACAATCTATTTCCCATGATTTCTATATTTCATAAATTCTGAAGTACCTCCATTTTATGTTTGCAATCGGTAGTTTCTCTTTTTCTTTATTGTGTTTTTAGTACCTATTTTCGTAGCCATATAGAATTCTCTCCTTGTTTGTTACAATGCTATGAACCGCTTTATCGTAGAATTGCCTCACAGAATTAATGTGCGTGTTGTACCCTGAAATAAAAAGATACAATTAGAAGAAAGGGTTGAGGTTGGAATATTGGGTGAAGATCCAAGTGAAATTGTTCACTCTAAGCATTTGCATGAGTATGTTTTACCAGAAAGTTTTCAAAAATGCTTGTGGAAGAATTTGAAATTTTATGTATTTGATTTGATCTCCTTTGCAATTTGATGTATATATTTTATTTGGAAGAATTTGAAATTTGATATATCTTGTTTTGATTTGAATTTCGAATATGATTTGGAAATTTTGATGTACTGGGGTTGTGATGTTGCTTAACTGCTATATAGGAACCAGTTGTTGCTGTATTGTGATTTTGAATATGTTGTATTTTAATTGAATTCGTGTTGAAACTCTTGTTGTACTGGGGCTGTTCAAGTCAATTCGTGCTGTAATGGGAAGTGTGTTGTAATAGGAAGTTTAATAGGAAGTGTTGTATTTGACTTGAAATCAACTTGTTGCAGGATTAATATTTTATCCGTCCGCTAGTAAGACTAGCAGATGCTGTTATCTTGAATTGGTCATGGTGATCTGTCTTGGCTAAGTGGGGGCAAAAGTGGCAAAGTAATTCATTAACCACGTCCGCTAGTACTTCTAGCGGACGGCGTTTCCCCAATTCAAATTGCAACCATTCATTTTTCTAATGAAAAGTGTAGATGTTATGTCATTTTTTAATCTATAACAAATAGATGATATGGATCATTTTCATATATATATATATATATATATATCCATAATAATTTATGTTGTGATTTTTCCCAACCTTAATAACAATGGCATATTTGTCTCCATACTTTTTTTCTAATTAAAATTAACTCCCAACTTAATCAAAAGTGTATCATTTAGGAGAGAGTATTAAAGGTCAATGATATGTCTTAATTTTGACCGGAATCCTGCTATCTATGACTACAAATTTATATTAACATTAGATATTGTAGATGTAAATAAATGTGATAGAAAAAGAATTAAGAATGGAGTCTCATGATGCATTATTATTTTACCTTATTTACTTTCCTATATTAGTTCTAGAATCTCTCATTTCTTAAGAAATTTTCTCTTTTATAGTAGTAGTTCTCAACTTCCCATAAAAGAATAGTGATAACATTTTACACAAATTTTAACTATCAATGATATTATTAAATGACTTTTTTAATTTGTATGCATAAAATTAAAACGACTACTATAATCGAATAGAATGAATATTTATTTTCTTTTTATTGTAGAATTTTTTTATTGACTTTATTAATTTATCTTTATTGTAAATATTTAATGTTGAGAGATTCAAAAATTATTGAGATTATAATATAATTTATTGTACTTGTATCATATAGATAGAGTGTTCAATAATCAATACCTTATATATAATAGGCTGACATGAGATCCTAATTTTAAATAATTATGAGCTGATTCGGGTAGTCTCTGAATCAACTCGAATGATCGCATTGATAATAACAAATTCCTTTAACCATTAATGTGAAATGACTTTTAATATGTATGCATATATTCATATTAAATTATCAAGCTTAAATTTTGGCGTGTATGCGCAAGGCTGTAAAATGAGCAAACAGTTCGAGCTTGATTCGTACTCGCTCGACTAAAAATTTGATTCGAGCTCGACTCGAAATGTAAATGAGTCAAATATGAGCACATTTTAAAGTTCAATAAATTATTCGAACCTTCTCAAATTATAATTTTCTATTAATACTCGGATCATATTTGTTAGAAAAGTTCAAACTGTTTGGGCTCGATTCGGAATCGTGCTCGACTCGGTAGCTAAATGAGCCACAATCAAATCTTATTTTATACTCAATAAATTTTGTAAATCAAATCTGAGCAACTCAATACTCGGATCGACTCGATTTATTTACACCCTTATGTATGCTTGTATTCATATTAAGCTATGAGACTGGTCGGGTACATGCATGTTATTACATATTAGATGGAGTATTATATAATGCACACACCATTCCTATAAAAAGACAACTAAGAATAGGTTGAAGTGTTATTCAATATTTTTACATTACCACTGATCTACTTCGCTACATCCTTTGGATTTCAATCCGCTTCTGCAATCAAAAGTTTTATGGCTAAACCATATTACATGTGTTTTAAATTTTTAATATACACAAATTTGAATTTTATTTAGATAATTACTTTTTTATTTTATTGATTTCGACAAACAAAAAACTTTAATTTAGATGTTAGTGTTGGAAGGTGATAGTTTGTCTAGCCATAAAACTCCGACATGAATTACCATCTAATCACCACCACCACTATAACAATATTCAACAATTGAAGGTTAAATATCTTCTCTCACGAGTACTCTTTATCTCTTTCTATATTTGTGATCACTTTTTCAGATTTATATTTGTTATATGTACTTACCATTATATTGAGCCAATGATGTAAGTATTATAACTAAAAAGGCTATATCCAAAAATGTATTATATGCATATCAAAGACAAGCCAGTGATGTAAGTATTATAACCAAAAAGGTTATAACTGACAAACCCTAATATAAGGGTATTTGTCTAAATATTTACTAAATTTCTTGACATTGTACAACTTGCATTTAATAATTTTAAGGCATAAATATGAATTAGTACCCTAAACTATAGGGCATATTCCACTTCGGTGATCCACCTTTCAATTTTGTCAATTAGGTTATTGAACTATCAATTTTTTTCAATTACACAAATTGAACACGCCACGTCAGCAATTGCTGACGTGACTAATTTAAGTGGGGCCAAAGGAAGCTGGTGTGGCAAAAAAAAATAATTTTTTAATTATGAATTAAACAAATCTGATTTTATAGAGGGTAAATTGGTCCAACAACAATTAACATAAAACAAATTAATTTATAAATTTAAAACAAGTTACAAATAATATTTAAAATAAAAATATACTAAAAAGTAAAAATCTTTAAATGTTTTAGTATATCACACAATTAGAAAGAGAAACAAAAATAAAATTTAAACATATCAGAAGAGACCAAATCGATCAACCACCAAATTCTTCAACAAATCGATCAGATCTACTTTTTAAATCCATCATCAACAACCAAATTCTTCAAGCCACCCATTCCTTCACATACACAACACAATCGGAGAAGATAAATCCAACAAGAATCAGACGGAAACCCGGCAACAATGGCAAGATCGAAATCTTCTTCTATTTTTCTATCCCTTTCACAGTTCCACGAATTTTTTGTTTTCTCTTACAATGACTGTTGAAAAAAGTAGCTGATGAAGAGGACGATGGTTGTACAGATCTGGAGGTTGAAGAAGATGAAGAGTTCATCGCTGCTTCCTGACTTCCGGATCTGGAGGTTGAAGAAGGAGGTTGTACATATTCGAATTTTTCTTCTTTGTTTGCTTCTATTCGCTACTTTCTGACTTCGTTCTTCCTCCTTGTTAAAAAATCTTCATACCCAAACCCAAACAGAAACCCAAATGAAACTTTAATTCGTTTCAAAGCTTACACCAATTAAGTTAATGCTTGATAAAATTTTTGATTTCTGGGTTTATTATTTGGAGGTATGTTTGATAAAATTTTTGATTTCTGGGTTTATTATTTGGAGGTATTAAATTTATTTATGTGTATAAATTGTTGGTATGAATGGTATAAATTCGTTTCAGAGATGAGGGTTGTTCAAAAATGATGAGTGTAAGATTTAATTTGAGAAAGAAGACGAAGAACATGAGATGGAAGAATTTTTTTTGTATTGTATGATTTAATGATTTTTGACTGCAGATCTTGATTTTCAATGTTTGGCTAACGAAGAACATGAGATGGTTTTGTTGTTTTGATTGATTTGATCAATTTTCTGATTGTTTAGAAGTTTTAATTTGTTTTGATGTATTAAGTGAATAGGGTGTGACCATTTTGCCCTTTAATATAACAAATATGTTTTATCACAATTTAAGAAACTATTTTTTCTATACACATCAGTTGAGATGTGTCCCACTAAAATAGCCACGTCAGCAATTGCTGACGTGGCGTGTTCAATTTGTGTAATTGGAAAAAATTGATAGTTCAATAACCTAATTGACAAAATTAAAAGATGGATCACCGAAGTGGAATATGCCCTATAGTTTAGGGTACTAATTCATATTTAAGCCTAATTTTAATACAATCTTGAACAATTATAAAAGCGACAGTAGGATGTTCTCCATGAGTCTTCGATTTTGTTCATTCCATGTTTTGTAGACCATTGTAGCCAAACAGAGTTTAATGATGCGAGATGTTATCCAATCCATCCAAGATAAAGGAATTCTGAAACAACTATGATGAGCCAAAATAGTTTTCAAAATGAACTGAGATGTGTCACATTCAAAAAAGAGATGAGCCGAGAATTTAGCTGTCCCATTACATAAGTAGCAGGTCTCAATAGGACAAGTTACAATCCCGTTATGAAAAGCCAACCAAAGGAACAAAAGAAAATCGAGGAACCTATAATTAATTGTGCCAAACTATTTTGAAGCAGCTCACCTTAGAGCCAACAGAAATGATAGCATCCCATATATGTGATGCCCCAAAATAGGTCTACACAATTTATTCTGAGTCGTCAAATACATGGTACATAATTTAAATTAATACAACTTCATTTATACAACTATTGAACTGTCGTACAAAATACGAAAAAACAAAAACTGTGAGTTTTAATACAAATATTGTCTCATAGACAATATCCAAACTCAAAATAAGTCCTCATTACAATTATTATTGCACTATTTTATAAAATAGTGAGGATAACTATAACTATCATCTTGGACCATCACTCCATTCCCCGACTAGTCCCAGTTATATTCTCATTTTCTGAAGAGAACAATGATAGAAAAGGGTGAGCTCAACTAGCCCAGTAAAAAATATTATGATTAAGATAATGTAGAATAAATTATCCTTAGTCTTCAACAGTGTAAAATCTGATAGAATACAATAGACAAAAAGTTTAGATCAACAACTGCAGCGGGACAAACAATCCATTAGAAGAGTCAAGTAGAGCATGATTTCTACTATCTTCTATGATTTAAAAGTTCATCATCAATGTTTTATCTCTGTAACACAACTCAATAAATTTTTCACATCAATGAATTATCCATGCACTACGGGCCAAGGATATTCGATAGTATCACCAGTGGTAATGATCATGCTAAACAACTGTCCATGTATGCACTACGGGCCAAAGAAGACTTTCACCACATCACTTGTCTGTAATATTACCGGTCATGATTATACCAATACAAAATTCCTGGTTATAATCATACCAATCAACAGTCTATCTATGCACTATAGGCCAAAATATGACTTTCACAACATTATAAGCATGAGGATGATGACAATGATATAAAAAATCAATCAAGTGAGATCAATGATAAATATTAAAGATTTATAATTCAATTTATCCAGAGTTTAAGAATGTCCAAATTGTCAACATAATAATTAATTATGGAGTAAAATTCAAGAATGATATTCATGTATCAAAAATAAAACTAATTTTTGTCGTGAATAGTACCCGAGTGATTGAATAGTTTTCCTGTGAATAGTACCCCCGACATGAAAAGATTTAAAATTTAATACGAAAGTTCAGGAAAAATATTTCAATGAATTTAAACGATACTAGATGAAGCGCAAAATTTAAGAATATTCTACTAATTTCAGGAAGTATAGAAGCAATACTTATCAAAATAAGTGTAGATTTAGTAATATGAAACGAAATAATATTACTTACATACTATAGAGTAAGGAAGAAAATAATATTTCTTATGAATATTGAACGAAAATAATATCTCTTACAAAAAAAATAATATCCTTTACCTTAGTAGGAGAGTAAATCTGACTGGTATAGCGGAGATGTTCTTGAGGAAATCTTTTACTATAAGCTACACTCAAAGTATTTTTATGAACGAAATACGTACAATATTATTGAAGAAGAATTCTCTAATTCTTGTGTAATTTTTATTTCTTAACTAAGTAGCCTATTTATAAGAGAATGGCATGACACTATATAAAAATAATCACGGCCACATGAAAGAATGTTGGAACGAAGTTTACAGGTTTCAACTTATCATCATTCTCTTTTGAAATTAATTTTTGACCAATGAGGACAGACTATCAATATACCAATTTGGAGATATAGACTAATGAGGGAGCACCCTCATTCATAAGTTATTGCATCATTAGAAAATTTGCCCAATAAGGTCCATTTCTTGAAAATAATGTCTGCCAAATCAAAATAAAAACAGATACCACATTTGAAGGTAATTGAGGGCCACCCCTGTGACGCCTCCAAAATAGATATACATCACCTATTCTGAGTCGCCAAATACGTGGTTCAGAATATAAAAACAATCTTTAATATACAATAAGAGAGCTGTGAGTTTTAATACAACTATTGTCTTCTAGACAATATTCACTCTCAGAATAAGTCCTCATTATATTTATTATCACACTATTTAACAGAATAGTGAGGACTACTAATACTATCATCTGGACCGTCACTCCGATCCCCGACTAGTACCGGCTACGTTCTCATTTGCTGAAGAGAACAGTGAAAGAAAGGGTGAGCTCAACTAGCCCAGTAAGAAATATTATAACTAAGATAATGCAGAATAAATTATCATTAGTCTTCAACAATGTTAAACTGATAAAATATAATAGACATCAAGTTTAACTGCAGCGGAACATGTAATCCATTAAAAGAGTCAAGTAGAGAATAAAATCTACTATCTTTTATGATTTAAACGATTTTTCATCACTTTTATCACTAGGACTCAGCTTAATAAATAATCCACCTCGTCCCTGCACTACGGCCAAGGATATTCATAAGTATCACAACCACAAATTATCCATGCACTACGGGCCAAGGATATTCGCGTATTCATCAATGGTCATGATCATGCCAACAACTGTCCATCAATGCACTACGGGCCAATGAGGACTTTTACCACATCATTTGTAACATTACGGTCATGATTACACCGAATAATCCCTGGTCATAATCATACCAAGTCCATCTATGCACTACATGCCACATATGACTTTCAACAAAATATAAACATGAGGATGATGACAATGATATAAGAATTCAATAAAATAAGTTCAAGAATTAATTTATCCCGGAACTAACAACGTCCAAATTGTCAACATGATACTTCTTTGTAGAGTAAAATTTAAGAATGCTCAAAAGAATATTTCCATGAAAGATACTGGATGAAGCGCAAATATCAAGGATATTCCACTAATTTCATGGAGTATAGAAGTCAAAACTTTAACCAACTGGGTATAATAAAGAATGGAATAACTAAAGAAATCACCATGTATACGGTACTTCGCATAGATAGGTTATTCCAACAGAACAATAAATAATGAAACCAGGTTAAACATAATACGCACCGACAAGATATTCCAACAGAATAATAAAGAATGGAATAACAACAGAAATTACCATGCATGCGGTACTTCGCATAGACAGGTTATTCCAACAGAATAATAAATAACGGAATCAGGTCCGGTGTAAAACGCACAGACAGCATATTCCAACAGAATAATAAAGACGGAACCAGGTCCGGCATAAAATGCATAGACAGGATATTCCAACAGAATAATAAAGAATGGAATAACAGAAGAATTTTACCAAGTATAGGGTAGACCGCGTATACAGGTTATTCCAACAGAATAATAAAAAAATAGAATAACAGAAGTTCTCTTCATGAAAACAAAAAGAAATAATACCATTTACCTTATAAAGAAGAGTACTCCGACGGTAGGGCGGGGATATACTTGAAGAAACTTGCACTATGCTCAAAGCTTTTTTAAACGCTAAAGAAATACGCTCAAGATAGAAGAATAATTCTCTCTACAGTTTCTCTCTCTAGAGTTTCAGTGAATTCGTAAGAAATAATGAAGGAATGAGCTTCTATTTATAGAAGAATGGACTGAATAGTAACCAATCCATGAACGGTCCAGATCTATTTACTTTAAACGGACGATCCAGATTGGTTTACAATAAAATATAATATATTCTATTTATAATCTAATAAAACGAATAACTTTTAAAAAGATTTTACTATGCAAACACTATGCAGGCACTATGCAAATACTATACATAATAAAATATAATATAATCTAATTATTGTCTAATAAAACAGATAACTTTATAAAAGTATTCTGTTTTATATAAAAAGATTTTACTAATAGCCTAATAAAACGAATAACTTTATAAAAGTATTTTGTTTTATATAAAAAGCTTTTCTATTTTATTACATTAATAATACTAATAAAACAAAACTTCATCATCATTATTATTATTCACACTATTAATCGACCAGGTCGTTCCCAGGAAAGATGGGGCTTTCCAATAAGGATTTCTCCCTATTGGCGCGCAATTAGGTGACCAAACCTCTCCTTGACAAAACTTATAGACATCTTTAATATTGCAAATAATAATATCAATAATTTTGTCGTCTCAATTATTGATTTAATAATATATAAAATATCGACAATAATTGAATCAAATAACGTAAGATACTATGCAACAATTACTGTTGTAATAATTGAACAAAACTGAGTGACTTCTCACGTAAGCATCAATAATCAATACCGTGTGCTACTATGCAACTACGCATATTATTGTACTTTTACTATCGAGTAGTTCAACAGTTTTAAAGGTAAAACTCCCGCCGTTATTTTCATAAAAATATTTTTGTCGTTTTTTCAATCCGACAATAATTTCATTGCGGGTTCCACCAATGATTGTGCCGTCGTACGAATATTTCTTGTTAAAACGAAAATTCCTCGACCAATTGAATATTATATAACAACTTGCGTACTTTATAAAATTTATAAATATTACCCACAACTATAACATTATATCAATTCCACATCATAATATTAAAAAAATCAAAAAATTTAAATCTTTATTCATAAAATTTGGGGTCTCACAATCTCCCCTCCTTATGGAATTTTGCCCTCGAAATTTACGTACGTACTCGGTATGCCGAAGAGGTGAGGATATCTTGACTTTATTTCAGATTCTAACTCTTGAGGTATAACCCTTGAGTGTTGAATACGACCCTTCTTATCCAAGATTTTAACACGTATCTCCTCATACGTTAAATCTTCTGCTATCTCGTCTAGTTCTAATTCAATAATGTGGTTCTGGTCGTCCACATATTTACGTAACATCGATAAGTGAAAAACGTTATGAACACGCGACATACTTGGCGGTAAAACAAGTTTATAGGCCACAGTTCCTACTCGATCAAGGATTTCAAATGGGCCAATAAAATTGAGGGTTAAGATTTCCTCTCTTCATCGATTCTTGCTTTTATAATAACGCCTTCTTGAATCTTCTTCTTCACATTCATCAGCTCTGAGTATGTAGCTTAAACGACTTTAACTTTATTGATTAAAGTCGATTCTAATTGTATATTTGTTATCTTCACGTGGGTCCCTAGAGTCTTTAACTCTATCGTCATCATTTGTAAGTTATACGAAATGGGTTTTTGTGTTAACAACATCGCACTCGTAAACACATAAAATCTTCCTACTCAACGCGTCAGCTACCACATTCTCTCTTCCACAATGATATTGAATGGTATGATCGTAATCTTCAACAGCTCGAGCCAATGTCTTTGGCACATTATACGTTCATTTTGGTTGAAGAAATATTTAAGGGTTGAAGAAATAGGTTTTGTACTAGGTTCAATACAAAATTCGATTTCACGTTCTGGGGTAGGCCAAGAAGTCTTCAAGAATACGTCAAGAAATTTATTAACGATAAAAATATCATTCAAAACTGTGACCCTCATCCAAGGCTTGGATAACACGTCACATTGATACCTATCAATCTGCCACCGTTATTCACGACGTCCCCTACGGAAAGTCTGGCTTAGGTGCATTCCACACAAGGAAGTCACCAACGAAAGGTTCGGGGCTCTTTACTTATGGCTTGATATGACAATGATTGACTTTAGTAGTTTGGTTGCTTGAATTCGTATAACAGGTTGGTTAGGAATATAAAAGCTAACAACCTTACGAAAATAATCAATTTTAGCATGATGAGTAGTTAACCAATCGATTCCTCAAATCACATCAAGGGCAAGTATTTTCAAAGAGATAAGATCGACAGGTAACGTGACGGTATCGATATGAATTAAACAAGATTTATAAACAGTGGAGGTAACGAAGGTTTCTCCTAACGGAGTTTCAACAGATAAGTCAAAGTCTAATTTCTCAAGAGTCAAATTTAAACGTTGAGCACAAGCAAGAGAGATAAAAGAATGGGTAGAACTGGTATCTAATAAGGTATAGACTTCGCAAGAATTTATGATTAACTTACCCGTAATAACCTTGTTCGGATTCCTCAATAAACGCTCTCACTTAAACTACCGGGTTTGTCTTGTCTGGGACGGCCTTAGATGTCTCCATCCCAGCTGGACTTGACTTTGGTGCACGACAAAATCGGACTAGGTGACCTTCTCTTCCACAATTATAGTATGCTTTGGACTGTTGCGCACAGTTTGGCCTGATATGTCCCTCCCCTCCACATTTGAAGCATATGATAGTTGGTCGTTCTCCTTCCTTAACAACGGGTGCTGATGCTGACGTCTTTCCATCATTGTTGAATCTCATCTTCTTGAAATGTCCATTCTTATTGTTTTGGCCATGATTACCACCGAAGTGGTTACCATTTCTGGAATGTTGATTCCCTCCACGCTTATTGTCACCGCTTCGATGATTGCTACCACTGGTATTATCATTTCGTCGACTGCTCTCTTTTGGTTGGGTTGACTCATTATCGTGTTCTAATAACTGAGCCCCATTAACACATCTGAATATAAACACAGTTTATGAGAGATAAGATATTGATGTATCTCGGATTTCAAACCTCTTAAAAACATTCACGTCATTCTCTCCTCATTATCAACCAAATGGGACGCAAACCAGGATAACTCGGCAAACTTAGCCTCGTACTGTGACACGGTCATATTGTTTTGCTCCAGCTTGATAAACTCTACCTCCTTCATGTGAAGAATACTTTCGGGAAAGTACTTGTCGTTGAACAATTCTTGGAACTTCTCCCAAGTCATCTTCAGTGCGGCAGGTTGAGTACGCTTTACAGATTCCCACTAGTAATCTGCCTCTGCTCGCAATATGAAGGTGGCAAAGGGAACCTTTTGCTCCTCGGAGCATCCCAAGACATTAAATATCTTGCAAATCTGTTTTATCCACGTCTCCGCCTTAAGTGGTTTTGGCTCTCTAAAAAACTCTGGTGGTCCCAGTTCCTTGAACTGCTTAGCGGTGATCGTCCGAGAGTTGCTAGTGTTTCCACCTGCAGTTTGGACTAAGAGCCGTTATTGCCTGATATTGCATGAATTGCATAAAGTCTCTGAAAATTCCATTGTTTATCATTTGGTCGGTGTTGTTATTTACCTGAGGATTATTGTATTCATGTTGCACATTATCCTGGGTATTGATCTGTGGAGACTCAACGGTCTCCTGTTCTCCATTGCTATTCTCAACATTCTCAGATGTCATTTTCAAATACTGCCACAAAACAAGAGTTAATTAACATATCACACATTATCCCTATACTCTGACCGACCAATTAAATACCAAATAAACTTAGGTAGGTCATACTAGCGAATAAATTTCCCATCTCTCCCCTCCTAGTTCTTGTCTCATATCTCAGCCAGGGATCATATCCATAAGCTTTGATATCAACTGTGACGCCCCCAAAATATGTATACATCACCCATCTTAAGTCGCCAAATACATGGTACAAAATACAAATACAACTTAATAATACAACTGTCGTGTAAAATATGACAAAACATAAACTGAGAGTTTTAATAAGAATATTGTCATCTAGACAATATCCACACTCAATGGAGTCCTCATTACAGTTATTGTCACAATATTTAACAGAGTAGTGAGGACTACTAATGCTATCATGTGGACCGTTACTCCGTTCCCCGACTAGTCTCGGTTACGTTCTCATTTTCTAAAGAGAACAGTGAAAGAAAGAGGGTAAGCTCAACTAGCCCAGTAAGAAATATTATGACTAAGATAATGTAGAATAAATTATCATTAGTCTTCAATAATTTTAAACTAATAAAATATAACAAACATCAAGTTTAACTGCAGCGGAACAAGCAATCCATTAAAAAAGTCAAGTAGAGAATAAAATCTACTATCTTTTATGATTTAAAACGTTTTTCATCACTTTTATCGCTGATGTGACAACCTGATATTTTCTATAAAAATAAATCATAAATTTTGCGTATAATTTTTTTTTATTTATTAAAATAAATATGGGTGATATGTGCCAAGGTGATGTGTAATTATAATTATATGTGTGATAAATATAATTTATTTATTACATTAAGTATTGCAAATAAAATTATTTTAGAATTATTGACTATTATCAATTATATTTTTTATACTAATTAATTTTTTATTGGAAATGTTTTATTTTTCAAGGAAAATATAATCTTATATTATTTAAATGATATATGAAATGATTTTAGAATAATTATAATAATAATTCTTTTATTATATGATTTTGTCCAGATTATTAAGTTAATTATTTTATCTTATTTACTAAGAATAATTATAATGATTATTTCATTATCTGAATTTTGTTCAGGATATTAAGTTAATTATTTTAACTTAATTAATAATGTTATATATGGCAGATAGATCAGATATGGAATCCAAACCCTAATTTTGGGTTTTGATCAAGGAATGAGAATAATAATATAATATTATTATTTGTCAGTGTTATAGATATGTATGGTTATGTGTGTGCAATGTAATTGTGTGAAACAGTTTTAGTGTTAATGATAAACCCTATTTCTGGTTCTGGAATAAGGAATGGTGATAATAATATAATATTAATTATATTTTGATTTTTCAGTGCTATAAAATAGGTGCCGTATGTACGTGTTGATGATGATTGATCAATTATGGTGCTTAATTTCAAAACCCTAATGTTAATAGGGTAAACCCTAGTTTCTGTGAAAACCCTAATTTCCTAATAACTAAAAAACCCTAATCCGGAAACCTAAACCGGAGATTTGATCTGTCAAGAATTGTGTTACGGTGATTAATAACATGTGTGATGAACTTTAATTGTTAATTAAAGTAAACTTAATTGGTAAATTAAAACCCTAAAACCTAGAAACTCTAATTGCAATTTTTAGAAACCCTAATTATCAAAATTCTAACCCTAATTGCTTTATTAGCAAAAGTTAATGGTGATTAAGGGTAATAAACCCTAATGTCCATGTATTAGATAATTACAAACTTACTTTAATTAAAAAAGTTATTATTTTCAAAATTTTAGAAACTAAAATTATGTTATTTCATTTTCTAACCCTAGTTGCTAAATCCTAAATTTGGAATCATAGACTTTTGCTAAAATTGGCTTAAACCCTAAACCCTAAACAAACTCTAAACCCTAGGGTTTCATTAAATGGCAAATTCTAGAAATATAAGGAATTGTCCAAAATGCCCTTTTGTTTATTTTAGTTAGTTAACTTGGAAAATTGGCAAAAGCTTTAGTTGTTCACCAAACTCCTACCAACTCTCTTGACTTTAATTGACAGCACACAAGCCCTAATAAGCCAATGCATGAATCAACATTGTCTATAAATAGATTGAGAGAGAGAAAAGTGAAATTGCTAGCCATTTTTATACAATACTCAACCAAGCTTCTTTTCTCTCAAACCCACGAATTTTCTAAGGCATTTCAGTCCCTTTATCAAGCCCCACGTCCACCATAAACAAATCACAAACAACTTGGAGAACTAAGATCAAAAATCAAAGCATAAAGGTATAAAAACCCTAATCCTAGAAATCCTTCGATTTGTTGTTAAATGTTGTAATTGATTATTTATAGATGTGTTATATGGTGTCAATTGATGTTCTGGGTTGTTAAATCCATGACCCATAACATCAAAGTGCGCGATTTTGAGATTTTAGAAAATCTGGAAATGGGAAAATTTTCGTTTTACAGCCAAATGTCAGACCCCATAGATTCTTGTGTGTTTACTGTTTTTGATGTTTAAAGCTTGTAACATGTAGTCTGTAATGTGATCTTTAATATGCAAAAAAGAATCAAGGCCAGATCAATTGTAGATAGGAAGTTATAGCCGGTCAAAACCCGTTGACCAAAACTGTTAAATTACCGCCAGAACTTGCTGATGTTTTGATGTTTTTGTATTATGATACTTTGTAATTGTAGTCCTACATGTTCTCTACAAACTGGAGTTGATATATCATATAAAAGTTATACAAACATCAAGTTATAAGGACTCAAAGTAGGTACCTCGAAATATGTTAAACCCAGAATGTTGAAGAACAGCGTTGCCAGGTTTTTGGAGAGCTTAAATCTCTCTGATCTGATGTTGTTCAGCCACGAAACTTGTTATGTTCTTGTAGTATTACATGAATACTACAACATGAAATCAATTTCAAGCCCGCATTATCCTAAGAGATATACCCGGTCAAACCACCCCCTAGCACACTGTTATATGTTTCTAGAAATTCTCAAGAACACCTATAGCGACAGAAAGTGTCGCTATAGCCCTTTAGCGACATATAATTTCAAAAATTAATTATTTTTATTAAATAATTAGTATTAATTAGTTTTTAATTATTAAAAATACAAAATAAATTATTAAAAATTATTTTAAAGTCTGAAAAATAGTTTTTAATTATTTTGGGTATATTTCGAAAATATTTAATATTTTTGGAATATAAATGGTATTTATTTATTTAATTACAATATTATATAAATTATTTAAAAATAGTTTTAATTCATGAAAAATCATGAAAAATTATATTATTGTGTTAGAAAATATTTGAAGTCATTTTTGATGAATTTTAATATTTTGTGACGAAATTTCATTAATTAATTAATATTAATGATGTTTAAGTTATTTAATAAATATATTAAATAAATTATGGAAAATAGTATTAATGATTTAAAAATTATATAAAAATGATTTAAGTGTTATAAAAATATTTTAAGTTATAAAATATAACTTTTAATATTTAATGGTTAATTTCATTAATTAATGATTAATAATGATATTAAAGTTATTTAGTTATTATATTAAATAATTTGTTTAAAAATGATTTTAATATTTTAAAAATTATTTTAAAGTGTTTAATGATAATTTAAGTTATAAAATATAAGTTTTAATATTTAAAGGATAATTTCATTAATGATTTAATATTAATGATATTTAATGATTAATGATATTAAGTTTATTTAATAATTATATTAAATAAATAGTTTAAAAATGGTTTTATTTATTTAAAAATCATTTAAAAAGGATATAAATGAATTAAAAATATTTTAAGTTATAATTAATGACTTTTAATATTTTGATCGATAATGCATTAATAATTTATTATTAATGGTAAGTATTTAAAGATGATTTTAATTGTTTTAAAAATTATTTAAGGATAATGTAAATGTTTTAAAAATATTTTGAGTTATTATAAATAACTTTAATATTTTGGCAATGGTTTTATTAATAGTTTGATATTAATGATAATAGAATTGTTTCGTATCATTTAATAATGATTCTGATATTTTAAAAATTATGATAAGTGGTGATAATTGTTTTAAATTATTATAAGGCCATGAAAAATAGTATGACTGATGTTTAAGTTAACTATTTGGATATTGAACTTCGGGATAGAGTCTTAGACTCGATTTTTACCCGATAAAGTTGTCAGTAGACCGACATGTTCAGAAATTGATCTGGACTTAGATAGATTATTTGGATAACTGTTTATTTGTGATTCAATGGTGTTAAAGTTTTATGCCAATGTGACTAGGAATGTGTTGATGTTTGTTTGTGAGTCAATGATTGTTGAACATGTGTGATAATGTGAATAGGGAATATGCTGACTGCAATAAGCAGCGTTATGTGTTACGTTATGATATACTAATCAGTAAAATGATTTGATTAATGATAGGTCGTGATAGAAAAGATGAATCTAAGTTGCATAATTGTAAGCAGCGCATCAGGCAAGTATCCTAACTTTGCATTTTCTTTATGCAATGGAAAGAAGTGAGAAGTTCAGAATTATTATTATTAATGTACATATTGTTAAACCAATATTATATACGCCCATTGATTATCAACATGTTAGTATATGATAATTCAGATATATATTCTGTTCGTTAATTTCTATAAATGATTATACAAGTGTCCCCACTTGGATAATCATTGTATTCAATCGCATGTTGATACACCTTTGATATACATATATGTTGAATTATATAAGACCTTTGTTATGAAAACCCGACAGGTATGAACATCCCGATAATGGGAAAAATTTTATGCGCCCAAGGGGAACAGAGTGAACGATAACATCGTTCTTGTATATGTAGTATTGATCAATACAGGGTACAACGAGGCTGATCACCCTCCGTACCCGTAAGTCATGACGGTTTACAGATGAATTTCTGTTTAAACCTTTTCGAAAATGAAAACAATGTTCATAGTATGTCACAGAAACCCCATGTATAGACAATACACAGTTTCAAAAATTTGAAAGAGGGTTGTTGTGTTATTGTTATTGGTACAGATTACTTCACAACTATTGACCGATTGTAGAAGAATATTATAAAAAAAACATTTAAATTCTTTCAACTTATATATATATATATATATATATATATATATATATATATAAATACTTGCTGGGCACTCAAATGCTCATCCTTGCTTAATTTAAATGTTTTCAGCTAAATGTGAAGAACTGAAAAGTTCGGCAAATATCAAGTAAAAAGGAAAGCAAACAGAACATGTTATTGGTATCATTTGTAATAGATAGACTGTATTAAGTTAATGATATGTATTATATATCATGTAAAGAATGTAGTAAAGGTTGCGTACTTGGGATTAGACTCTGATAAATGTTAGTCAAGTTTATAATTTATATTATTGTTATTATTATTAGTAATATTTCCGCTCATAAAAATGGTATCGTGAAGTACCGAGTTTGGGTTTCAAGTATCCAGATTCAGGGACTTTACAGTTGAGACTCAGCTTAATAAATAATCCACATCATCCCTGCACTACAGCCAATGATATTCATTAGTATCACAACCACAAATTATCCATGCACTACGGGCCAAGGATATTTGTGTATTCATCAATGATCATGATCATTTCTGGTGTGATTTTCAATTCTAACCTAAGCGTCTATTTATAGGAAAATGCTAGAACGTCATAGGAGACTAAAATAATAAAATAATATTATTTTAATTCTCATTTTCTACGCATGCAAGCTAACAACCATCTTTGACAAAAAAATCAGCAGCCCACATGTGTATTCAACACCAACCAAAAAGTGGGTCCCACCCATAAATGAATAAAAATCATTTTATTTTTTGAAACTTCAACAATTCATAGAAAATAGCCCGTTTATCAGAAAAATACGAATTTCACTACTAAAAAAATGGTCATTTATGATGGCCTAAATCCATCACAAAAAGTAAAAAAACCATCACGAAAGGTTTACGGAATGGCTTTAAGCATCACAATGGCCGTCTTGTATACGCCCATCATGAAAGGTTTTACGTGATGGTTTTGGCAATCACGTAAACGCTTAGTGCTTTTGTGATGATTAATACAATCACATTAACATATAATCTATTGTGATTGTCAACGTCATCACAAAAAAAACAAGACTTTAGAGGGATCAAATGTAAGAACGTGAATCTCTATTAACGTATAATTTATTTCACTATATTAATTATATCTATATTAATTGTATCAAATGATACTTGTAGGATTCGAACCCTCTCCCATTTGCAAACTAAAGAATGAGTATTACCACTACACCAAAGTCCAGATCATGATTATAATTTTAAAACAAAATATAAAAGGAAACATATATGAGTTGACTTACTAAACAAAATTACTTTCAAATAAGATTTGGTGATTGCAATGGCAGTCACAAATACTCTATGATGATGGTAAAATTAGTCATCACTAAGAGCCATCATATATTGTATTGTTTTGTGACGGCTTGAAAATTCCATCACAAAATACCTTCTTTTTGTAATTACAAATAAAAGTCGTCACAAAAATCTAACTTTTTAATGATTGTCACGACCGTCATAAAATATTATTTTGATTATTTCTTATATTAAAATATTAGTGATAGCTTAAATGCAATCACGAAAAGGGTATATCTATAAGTGATGATTTAGTGCGTCACAAAAAGAAAATTTATTTTGCGTGAAAAAATTGCTGTGATTGACATGGCCATCACAATTATAATACATTGATGGCAAAATTAGTCATCACTAAGAGCCATCATATATACTATTATTTTGTGATTGCTTAAAAAGTCCATCACAAATTACTATCTTTTGTGATGGTTTTTAAAAACTGTCACAAAATTCCATCACGTATTCTTGTTTTTCTAGTAGTGTTTTATGTCCATTCCACACGAAATTGAATTCTCTACAAATTTTGTAGCTTTGAGATTTTCCATATTCCAAACAAAAAATATTCGAAATCCACAAACGGATGATTTTTAATACCTCCACTCCGACAAAATACTGATAAAACACCTCAACATTAATTCCTTCATTAATAACCACATAAAATAAATAAATCCATCATTTATATCCACATCAAATAAATATTTACTTATCATATAAATCAATAACTAATTATTCATAAATAATATTACAGAATCACAATTATGACAACTAGGCTGTTCCCAGGAAAGCGGGGGCTTTTCAATAAGGATTTCTCCTTACTGGCGCGCAATTGGGTGACCAAACCTCTCCTTGACAGAACTTTCTAGACATTGCCAATAATGCTTATCTAATAATATTATTCAAATAATATAAATTATTAATCTGATAATGGAAAATGCTGTGCAATGATATTTATTGAACTACAATATTATAAATTATCAACGCAGCAATTATTGAATCAATAAAATAAAATATTAAACAGTAACTACTGTAACAATTATTGAGTAGTGTCTTCTTACGTACGTATCAATAATTCAACTATACTGTGCAATACCGTGTGCTACTGTGCAACTATGCATATTACTGTATTTTAACCACCAGGTATTCCAACAGTGTTAACGGTAACAATTACGCCATTATTTATAAAACTCAAACTTTGTCGTTTTCCTTCATCCAATTGTTTTTCGTTATGGGGCCCACAATTGACTGCCCTGTCGTACTGATATTTCCGACAAAAAGAATATTCCACGACCAAACGAATATTCTCCGACAAAAAGAATATTTTATAACCACTTGCTTATTTTATAAAATTTACACATTTCACCCATAACCAAACCATTATATCAAATTAACCCTTATTAAATTAGAATAATGGATAGAGGAAAATTTAATTTTATTTATAATAAGTTGGGGTTTTACAATCATGCCAACAACTGTCCATCAATGCACTACGGGCCAATGAGGATTTTTACCACATCATTTGTAACATTACGGTCATGATTATACCGAATAATCCCTAGTCATAATCATACCAAGTTCATCTATGCACTACAGGCCACAGATGACTTTCAACATAATATAAACATGAGAATGATGACAATGATATAAGAATTTAATAAAATAAGTTCAAGAATTAATTTATCCAAGAACCAATAACGTCCAAATTGTCAACATGATACTGCTTTGTGGAGTAAAATTCAAGAATGTTCGGAAGAATATTTCCATGAAAAGATACTAGATGAAGCGCAAATATCAAAGATATTCACTAATTTCATGGAGTATAAAAGCCAAAATTTAACCAACTGAGTATAATAAAGAATGGAATAACAAAAAAAATTACCAGGCATGCGATAGACCGCACGCCATGTTATTTCAACAGAATAATAAATAACAGAACCAGGTCATGTGTAAACGCACAGACATGATATTCCAACAGAATAATAAATAATTGAACCAGGTCATGCGTAAACGCACAGACAGTATGTTCCAATAGAATAATAAAGAATGAAATAACAGAAGAATTTCACCATGTATGCGGTACTTCATATAGACAGGTTATTCCAACATAATAATAAAGAATATAATAACAGAAGAATTTCACCAAGTATAGGGTAGTTCGCGTATACAGATTATTCCAACAGAATAATAAAGAATGGAATAACAGAAGAATTTCACCATGTATGCGGTACTTCGCATAGACATGTTATTCCAACATAATAATAAAGAATGGAATAACAAAAGAATTTCACCAAGTATAGGGTAGTCCGCGTATATAGGTTATTCCAACAGAATAATAAAGAATGGAATAACAGAAGTTCTCTTCATGAATACAAAAGAAATTGTCAGGTTATTAAAAAAAATATTTCGAGAAATTTAAATCTTTATTTATAAAATTTGGGGTCTCATATAAATGATGTATATCCTTAACATACTAAATTAATTGCCATTTTATTTTGAGTACATGATTTATTCTAGTTAAAAATGCTAAATTTGATTGTCAAAAAAATTATTTATAAAAATTTAATCACATTAAAGTTTAATATCTTAAAATTAAAAACATTGTGATTTAAGTTCTAAAATGCAAAAATAATAAAGTGGAATTCCGATCCACTCAAAGCATTACACACCTTTCACCTAGTTTTTCCCAAATACACATAACAACACAAAATTGCACTAAACGACGCAATAAAAATAGTTTCAAATAATTTATTTCCCTAGGACCATTTTGTATATTGTCCTTTTCGTTCCGTATTAGAATATAAATTTAAGAAATTAATATTTTTATATGTTAAAATAATATTTATACACGAATTCCTCTCACATGAAAGTAAGACCAATCATATGGAAATATCAAATTTTTATATAAAAATATCAATTTTCTAAACTTATTACTTATTTTAGTTATTAGACAAGAATTTACAAAAAAAATCTTCATAGGTGACACAGCCAAAGAGACCTACAGCACAATTTAGTAACGACACATTATTATCTCTTTCAAAATAATAATAATAACGACGAACGAAACTATCATTCACTCTTGGTGCGAAATTAATATACATTTGGGAATAGATATATAATTATGAGGCTTAATTCTAGTATGCTCAAGGCTCTTAAGATTTGGAACAAGAATATAAATAAAATTACTATTTAAGAATCGATCCCAACCAATTCAAACTTCCCCTTTCCTTTCATGTCCTTCCTTCCTTCCTTCCATTTTGGGTAATTCAGACATCAGACTAAAGAAAGCTACAGGAATAATTTATCCAGAAATGAAAAAAAAAAGAGTAAAGATTATAAACTGACCATGTTTGCATTGCTCTTATCACCAATTTTACACTTCTGGTGATGCTTTCTGTTTCGCATCCCAGAAACAATACTGATTTGAATTAATCTCAGAGACCAAAGAATGCTACCTATATTTGAATTTGTAAGACTAACCTAACAAAAAATATAAAATGAAAATGATCTAGCCTCAGCAACTCTAATCTGATGTTAGACATCTTGAACTTTTCTGTAGAATAGAACATAAGCAGCTGAAGATTTTATCTTGTCCTCGCTAATGGGAGAAACATGGCTGTCATCAAAGTCATACCACCGATCGCCACCGTGCTACACCAGAACAACAAGAATTAGGGTAATCAATTAGATATATTCATGGTTTTTTAATAACAAATTAATAACATGACAGAAGTATCAACAAGCATTCAGATACATACTCCATAACCAGATTGCGTATTTTCCAACGTCAGCAATCACCCTCCCCACCCTTCCCTGACACTCCCTTTGTCCAAATTTAAGTGACCCTCTTCACTTGGCACATTAGTTCACAAAAGACAAGTACTTAACAAGACTTTGATTTTAAAATGATAAACATTACATTTAAAATGCTAAACATTCAGCAATGACAACAATTTATAGTTAATTCTGCATTACCATGACCAAGGATTGTCTCATTGAGATCGTCCTCATCAGCAAAGGTCATATAAAATTACCAGAGTATGGTTAGCCAAAAGTAGCAATAGTTTCATTTTTCTGTAATGTTTAATGTTAGTATACCATCCTGTCGACTATGATTGTCTGTAATGTTTAATGTTAGCATACCATCCTGTCGACTATGATTGTCTATGAAAGTTATAAGCAAGACGCACAAGTAAGCACATATTTATACTTCAATATTTATTGAATATTCATTCCAGATGACTTGTAATCAAATGTTCACTGAGCCAAAGAAAAGGAAGTCTAGAAAGCAACTAAGTACACCACGAATACGGCAATAGTATAAAAGAAGCACCACTTACATGGACGAAAGCGGTATAATGACCACCTCCCATGCTTCCGTAATGGTTACTAATCGCATAAAGCATATAGCGGTTAGAACGTTCTCCGTTCTTGTAGGAAATGTACGAAGACAGATCAAGATTATGGACTGGGAAGTCAACAAATGTCTCCAACTTGTTCTTCAGAAACCTGCTGTATGAGAACCTCTTTAAATGAATCACCAGAATCTCTGGCAATCTCCAGAGATCTAGTTTTTTACTAGCTTGACAATGCTTCTTGCATACAGGACAGAACCTAATATTGTAAGACAAGACAACAGCATATTAGAAATAGCATAACACACTGGTTCCTACCTAATCACATTTGAAGCTTATAAGGGACTGCCAAGTGACAATAGTAAGAACTTTTATGTAAGAAACCAAGAGAACCTTTTTACTCACAAGTGCTATATAGAATTATTATGAATAGAGCTTGTTACACACTTTATTGACTAATAATTTCAGTGCAAGCAACTTACTAAGCACATCGTGATTCAGAATTATCAAGAAATGGAGGTGAGTTAAAACTGATTCGGGACAAGTTGGTAATCATTTTCTATATACATGTGCGCGTGTGTGTGTATACATATGAAGCTAATTATAAGCAGATGAAGGCCTTGATGGATGATGGCGATCAAATAATTTGATAATGAAGATCAAATATTTTGATAATGTTCACCTTGCAAAAGTAATTCCAGGGTAAAAGAACTGTACGACCAATGACAAGAAAAATATCAAAATCTTTCAACACAATAATACCTCTTGATTCTCAAGCAATAAAAAGAAAACTCACAAGTCCAGACTTCTACAAGGATGCTACTGTTTTATAACAAGAATGTTACGGCAACTCATAGATGTGTTCTCCTCAATAATAAATCAGGACAAACATATTATTTTTGTTTCACAAAATATATGTATCGAGAATGATTGAACCAGTGCATAACATGTAAATACTCATTTTACTCCAGAATGGGGTGAAAAGGCTAGTCACTATGAGACAAAGGGAGTAACCCAATAAAAGAAAGCTAAACCCCAGAAAAAGAAAAATCTCAGGCATCCCCAATTGCATCACATACTTTAAAAGAGAAATCTGTAGAGTAAGAAAATGTAAAATAGATAATTTAACAAGCTAATGATGAACTCGCTTACCACATGTCTTCTGGTCCAAGAGGCTCTTCTTTAAGGAATGCCTCCAGGCATTTATACAAAGAAACAGACTCTTGAGTTCGTTTTGCCAAGAAGCCGGACTTAAAAGTTTCCGGCAATGAGCTAAGAAGGTGTGTATTGCACCTTTTAACTAGTTTATCTGGCAAACATACGATAACTTTCAACCGACCAAGCAAACCTGTGGATGTTACTGGCTCATTCATTACAATCTCAGTGCCCCTGCCAGTTCCTTTCTCATCTGCTCTATAAAATTGTAAATCTGTATCAATAAGTGTATCAACGGTTTTCCTGTCAGCAGTATCTGCACCCCCACTGCACCCCGGACTAGTGGAATCTTCCATGTCTGTAATTCCTTCAGTTGCTGTGGTCACAATATTATCAGATTTGTCTATATTATTATCCCCAGGCTCTAAAAATGGACCAAGCAATTTTAAATACAGAGCACGGATATCAGATCCATTTGAAACATCACAACTTGCTACAAGAGGAATTCCAAATGCCTTCCAACTTGATGTCTGCTTTCCAAGAAAATAATTCCTGAAAATGTCAATGTTGAAATTCTTTAAAGGAATCAAGAAAAAAGATGTTGTAATAGAGGCAATAAAAAGGATTAACTAAATATTATTAATGCATTAACAAAAGCATCTAGAAGTTCGAAGTATCAAATGTTCCAAGACCAAAATGAATCATAAGACTTGCATTGACAAAAGCATCTAGGAGTACCATGTATCAAATGTTCCAAAACCCAAATAAATCATATGACATGAAGCAATCAACAATTACAGTTTCCAATTTTCCATGATTGTTGTATTCATATCTTTCTTGTGCAAAAACCACAAACATTTAGATGTTTAACCAAACATCAAATCACATATTAAAATAAAAGGACAAAACTGTAAATTCTTACACCCTCATTTTACAACTTGATCAACAATGAAGTAACCCTGTTTGCTACTTTGAATAATTTAGCTCTACTAGAAATTGTAAACTTAAGCTCATTCGAAAATTCTACCCCATCAAAAGATAAAAACTTTTATTTATAAGAAATATACAATTGATGGTAAAATATATTCAGAAAAGATTTGAGTGATCCCTCCCCCTCTCTCTCCCCCAACCAAGAAAGGAGTTCTGTTACTGGACATAAATCTCCATTTGCATAATCAATTCATATCCAATTTTCATAACTATTTGTCACCCACTTGATAGCATTTTGTTCTGTTTTGGTGCAGGCAGAAGGTCTTTACTACAGTCTTGTTTGCCACAGAAATTCTCACTTAGTCACTCGTATTTACATAATGTAATTATCATGTGATAAATATATAGGCTAAACTAAGCAACGGAAGTCTATTTTGATGAACCCAAGAATGAAACTGGACTTACTCTTCCATCTGCTGATGTATAAACACAACCAGAGGGCATTTCTCAAAATCTTTTGGTAACCTATAGGCAACCAATCGATCCTCATCTCTAATTAAGGATAAAGAATCAGCTGGATCCTCAAGGTAACGGATAATCCGGCTTCCGTATATCTGCACATATATATAGAGTCTAAGAGCTCAATGAGAAAGTGTAATAATGATATATCCACAACACCAACCAACTGAAAAAGTAAGCCTTTGTCTCAAAAGAGCCGTGTCGATATACCTCAGCCACCAAAAGGGCTTCATCAACCCCTATAGAACATGCATTGCTTAAAGCCTGAATAAGATCTTCAAGTTTCCCATTCTTGGGAACAGTAACAGTGATGGGTGATTGCTGAGAACTTCCATCAGTGGCCATAACTGTCAAAGTCATTGTTCGCATTGACGTTGATGGTAAAGGCAATGATAGGTACATGAATGGATCAAAAGTAATGGAACACTTTTGGCAAAGAGGACATACTAATGTCGACCTATACTGGCCCTGCAATCGTATTCATAATAGTGCAATTAGTCAACATATATCACCAAGAATATGCCTAGCAGCCTGATTTCTACAATTGGATAACGAAATATATGGTCGCCATATAGAACCATATACAGACTAGATTGCATAAACAATATATCAAAAAAGTTGCCCACTAACATACTTTCAAGAATTAGAAAAGATACTGACATTAAATTTATCCAATGTTCTAGACAAAGTTCATCAATATGATTGAATATCATAACACTAGTCTGCAAACTCGCGTTAAATCAGTCCCGAGGTATCCTCGATCTGACCTTCAATCTTATCGAAAGACAAATCAATCAGCAATCTTGGTGCAATGAAATGGAGTTGGGGTTTCAACCTTATCATATCACTGAATTAACTAAGTTTACATTATGAAATAAGCCTCTAAGAAGCCTAAAAGCTGTATGAACAAAGACGCTACATTTGTAATATTTAATGGAACTACCTAAAATTCATTTCTCCAGAAAAACACTGAAAAATCTAAACCTTGACGCCATATCGTATCCACAGTTTCGTACTAGATGTCAAACTTCAACTTTTAATGTAGTAAATTTTAATATAACATTATGGAATCAGAACCATTTTCATTATTTTCTTTTTCTGTGTGAGCTCACGCTTGTGTGTGGGGAGAGAGAGAGAGAAGCCTAACCACATACTTTTAATTAGGTAAGAATGCAGAGAATTCCATTTAACTTACAAGTTGGAATCATATCATGAATTGCATTACAAACAATTCCAGATGACAACTAAACTGTTCAAATTCAACATAAATAACAAAAAGGAAACTTGACATCTGGCCTTTGAGTTTTAATTAGGGAAAAAGTGAAAGATAAGGGGGAAAAGTTATGATACGTGTTTGATTTTTTTTTTTGGGAGAGAGTGAGAGAAAACTGTGAAGATTGATAGAGAAGAGAATGCGACCTTTAGTGATAATTTTATAATAGTCATTTTATCCTTTGAATTTATTTATTTTTTAATTCACGCCATGTTATGGGACTCCCAATAATATACTTATTTCTAGTAGATAAGGCCATACTGGTAAAAGTGGTGATTTTCTTTCATTATTTTCTTAAACTTGAGACAAGATGAGAGAAAGTTGTCTTAACTCACTTTCTTCTCTCTTCACTACTTGCTTTTCTACCTCTCTTTTAAATAAAAACTCCAAGAGTGTAAGATGACAATACTTACTTGGCATACATCAACAATAATGGAGTCATTCCGAGCCAAATGATTCTGCCAGTATTCATCAGCTACTTCTTCATCTGGTCGACCATCTGACTCTTTAGCTTCAAAATACGGCTTGGTTTTCACACGGTTCACATCTTCATGGAGTCCATCCAATAAAAAAGCAAGGAGCTCCTGCAGAGAATAATAATATCAGCTATATTCTTTTAGGGCAGATACATCAAAACCACCCAAACATATAATGTCCAAGCTCAACACCACCCACCCCCCCCCCCCAAAAAAAAAGAAAAAAAAAAGTAGAGGGGTGGGGAACAGAACCCAGAAATCTGAATCTAAGAGCTAGCAAAGATTACAAACTTGAGAATCATGCTGATTAAAGCCACTGAATTGAGGAGCAAAATGAGCAAGCTTCGACTTGAATGTTCTTGGTGCTACTGGTGTTGCTCCAGGAGCCCATAACTTCTTCAACAAATCTCCAAATGCAGAAGCAATCTCACCCTGAACAAGAACTAGATACTTAGTTTAAACAAACACACACACACACACACACGTTATATTCTAAGGAATGGTTTGGAATATCTGGCTGGTGCAGACTGATAGAATATAAAAGGCAATTATCAACTTTCTGCATGGAAAGAGCTGAAGCAAGAAAATAACAATAATAAAACAATAACAGAAAACATAAATCAAAATAAGAATTGAAAAAACAGCAGATAAAGAACTGGGAAAATACTTCAAGGAGTATGGTTTATCATATGAAATGATAATAACTTACGTTCATGCCCAATGGATTCTCGTGATTTATTTCTCGCCTGTAATCTCCAAGAAAGTAGTCAACAAGCTTTGGTGTGTGTCCCAAGCACTGAAGTGCACTATTCATGAAACAAGTATTTCCTAGGTTCTGTAATCCAGTCAAGCCCAAGGAACCAGTCTCACAAGAGTTTCCACAAAAGGCTGGCAAACTATTCCGGACAAAATTAGAGTTGAATTTTCCAGAGCTACCATTCGTCATTAGTGAAGCTCCATTAGGATGTTGTCCTGTTATCTCATCCTTTTTCACATCTTTCTTATTCAAATCTGATAAACCATAAACTTGCAACTCCAGGAGAATCTGCAGACAGGAGGGAAACAATAAAAAGAAGAGTGCATATTATAAAATCTTCTAGTTTTATCTTCTATTTTTCAAAAAAAAAAAACATATGCATATATTTAGACATTGATATATTGATTCCTGCTGAACAATATATCAACTTAAAACTTTGCATTTACTTGCTTTTATCTTAAAAAAATAAAGTATGCATATACTTGGACTTTGATATAATGATTTGTGGTGAACAATATATCAAGCCAGAACTTCGCATTCACTAGGGCACTTTGTTGAAAATGGGCCCCAGCATCATGATAGTTTCTCTCATGAACAAAACATTTCATTTCTGATAGCTCCCGAAATTAAGAAGGAAAACAGGTGTCATGGCTGAAAGACGAAACCGTAGTTATAGGGCAACGGCGATCAAATCATGATATGCCAAGGGTGAGACATTGGGATTTGATGGCAATTAAGAATAACTGTTATGTCGTTGTGCAAATAGTCATCCAGATGTGTAGTGATAACAAGCAGCTATAACCTTGGAAGGAGCAAGGCGTGTTCTTGAAAAAATAATATTACATTGGACTAATTGTCTCGACGATGTGAGATATGGTCATGAAGAAGTAGAATGCAATTTCTCATGTCTAATTAAGTGATCAAATAGGTGATGCCTAAATAAATTAGACCATTTTCAAACCAGTGTGATAAGTTGGGCCTGATAGACATCTATGCTCCAGCATGAGAGAGTGGGGGTATTACGAGAATAGGTTGATTAACTAATAGTCATGTTTTTATAATTTTAAAGTAGAAAAAACTGTTTTGAGGATTTTCGTACATAGATCTTGTGTGTGTGTGTGTGTGTGAGAGAGAGAGAGAGAGAGAGCATTTCCCCATCCTAATATTTCTAACTTAATACTAAAATAATGATTTGACAAGTCAGGATACTCAAAGTGCAAATACAACTGGCATCACTTGCCTACCTATGGTTCAGGGAAATAGGAGTAATATACAAAGTAGAAGGCACAGAACAATACATTGGTTAAATAAAGGTCTAGAAAGCAGATTCAATTGTTATCCCAACAAATAATAATGATGTGAAACCTTGGAAAAGTATAAGATTTAATAAACATCAATAACTTACGTCCTGCTCTGCCTGCCATTGAGAGTCTTTTGGGCTCTTTTCTTTGTCATTCAGAAAATATTGGGTTGTTTGCCCAGAAAAATCCCAAATACGTAACTGCAAAATCAATATTAAGAAGCCATCAAATTCTACTCAAAGTAAACATGATGTATTGAAGATGCCGTATATTGTTGACTCCATTTTCTAACAGCTTGAATTTTCAGAGCAAATGGTAATTTAACATGTTTTCGGAGCTCTAGTTTGCAAGGTCTTAGGTTCAAGCTTTACAAATTGCATTTAGTTTTCCCATTGATAAACTTCATCTGCATATACTTTCCGCATTATGTTGTTGTGTAATTGTGCCTAATTGGTTTTTGCTATATGATGCACCATAGTTTCTCTCTCCACATGCAAGCAAAGTTGCAATTAAGGAAGATTGTTAAAGCATGATACATATTTGTTGCTCCATCTCAAACAAATTAAGCTTTTAGAATAATTAAAACTTAACGGATTCACATTCAGATAAAAAGTAATTAGAATACTTACATGCTCTGACTCAACACTGAAAATCTTGCAGGCTCTTTTAAAGCACTCAACTGCATTGTCCTGAAAATGACATTTTTACAAGATGAACATATAGAAAACAAATTAATGTATAAACAAAGAAGATGGCTTAATAACTTTGAAACATAATAGCAGTAAACAAGTTGTAATACAAACTAAAAACAATGTTAAATGTGGCATTTTAACTGCTGAATTCTTATCACTATCATAACACTCTAGTTCAATGTCATAAATCCATGCACGAGTAAGCAGATGATTATAAACCTTCAAATAGATTTAAATTAATAGAATGTGTGCCATCAAAATCCAAACATATTGATGTTCGATATCATTGGATTTGAGATGTGTTGGAACAAAAGATTCTTCACTTGGAGAAAGTTCATACGGATGAAAATGGGTCAGACATGATGATAAAGGTGTTGCCTTTCGACAAGCTCAATGTATGTAGAGTAAAGGCAGGTTTGACAGTGCCCCCCACATACGTCAGAGGGGGAATTTGTTGGGAATTGTCTTACCATGTGGATGGCTCAAGTTGCATGCAATAATAAATATGGTTTGTTGGCTGAGAGAAATCTGGAGATGACCTTTTGTCTCTCCAAGGAAGAAAGCTGGAGTATTTCCTTGGAACTCCAAAGGAGCATTTATTGCTTTCAACTAACTACAATTTGGAAGCATCTGTTTGTACCTATAAAAGGGAATGATGATTGATGCTATTGTGGGGGGAGAGATACATAGAAACTTCATAATATAAATAAAGCCTCACAAAAAGAGTGAGAAGTAAGAGAGATCCACACTTGAGAGTGTGAAAAACTGTTTTGTAATCCTCTAGAGGTGCCTAGAGAAGAAATATTGTAATCACATTATTTCACATAGTGAAAGTTTTTGTTCAGAGGTTGGCACATGTTTTTTTCCCTTCACTTTAAGGGGTTTTCCACGTTAAATTTGGTGTTCTTCTTGAGTTCTTTACTTTTCTTATTATCTGTTCTTGTTCCAATTTCCTCGAGTAAAATCTCAATTGTGCATATTCACTACCTTCTGTGCTAGCGAATAGTACCCTGTGATATTCAGTACGTTCTGTGCTGGAGTGCCTCCTAACTCCTTATGCATTTTATAAGTATTTTGTGCATCTCGTTTGAACAACAAAGCGCAACAAAGTGGTGTCCGTGCACAACACATTTTGCTAAATAAATTTTGATAAATATATAAGAAAATTCATGATATCCCAAGAAAATTAAATACGCTACTGGTCTAAAATATAAGTTCGAACTTATATCATCATCAGTCCATAAATTCATCCCTAACATAACTGAGATATGTGGAGATGATCATACACCAAAAAATTAGAAGAAAACATAAAGAACTGATTTGATTTTTTATTTCTAAAACAATGGAAGCAGATAGATCAAATTAATTGTACAATTGAACCAAATGGGTTAAAACCAATTAACTGGTTTGGAGTTTGGAGTTGTTTTTCTTTTAAAGATATGGGTATAAACTTCAACCAACCCAAATAACTTAAAGTAGTTAACCAACCCAAATAGTTCTAGTGTTGACCCACCAATTTGTAAACCAAATCGCCAGGTTTAGTGTTAACTCTGAATTTCTAGTCCTTCATCTTTCTTTCGCCATACAAATAATCCATCAATTGTAAGTCTGTTACATACTTCAATCATCACTATTCCAATCCAACATCACGAGCAAAGGCCCAATTTTTTCCGAAAAATGCAATGCCCGACATTTGAATTTATTAATTCTTTTTAGTCCAATTAGTTGCTTGTTTCTCCCTCTCTTGCTACTTTTGATTCAATTGGCCAATTCTATTTCTTTGTTCTAGAAGGAGATATTTTTTCCATTTGTGTTCTTTGCAGTCCTGATAACAATTGAATTCTTAAATTTAAATGACCCACCTTTCGAAACTATCCGACCACCAAAGGATTGTGTTTAATTGGGTGTATCCCATTGGTCGCCATCATGTCTTTGAATATTAACCAGAGTAAGTTCGAATTGGATGACAATATTTGGCCAATCTGAAGGAACTCAATCCAACAAAAAACCCTTATTAATTTTCTCTAAATAAATATCATAAGCGCCAAAAGGAGGCAAACCCATGTGAACGTGATCTATACAAAGAAACGCGAGGAACAAAAATAGCTCTACCTGAAATTATGAAGAAAAAAAAACTCCTAATACAAGGAGCCCTCCCAGCCACAGCCCACATGACACCACCAGGTAAGCTACCAAAGAAAATTCCACCAAGAAATCGACAAAGAACACAATTGAAGCAAAAATACCTCATTTTGATGAAGATACGGAGCTCAAAAATAAGAATCTAATCTAGATTCAAGGCCTCTCTTTGTTCCTTGAATTTTGCCTCTTCCTACAGTCTGTATATGATTTGAGGAACATATACAGACTCTCAACTATATATTTTAAGGAACATTTTTGATCTAGACACTATATGGAAAACTTTAGTATCCTCACCTACTTCCCATAAACAAAAAGTTTTTGATTTCTATCTCCAACTATCATAATCTGATTAATCTACCCACATCCCCTTTCAATTCCTCCCTTCGACAATGATCAATCTTCTCTTCCTGATCAAAACTTCTCTAATCCCTTCTAATCCTCTAGCAATCGTCAACTTGACATTATCAAACACCTCCTTATTTCATTTTTCCAGATCCTAAGTTTTTCATCTTTCATTTGTTTTTTTTTCTAATTTAGAAGTTAATGTCAAACAAGGGGTCCTTTCAATGAATCAATTGTTTGTCCATGAAATTCTGACCATCACTAAAAACAAATCTATATTGCTTTCAAAATTTGTTTGCTAACTAACATGAAAGATAACTAAGAATAAGTGAGTGAGTGAGTGAGTGAGTGAGTGAGTGAGTGAGTGAGTGGGAGGTGAGCCAGGAAATTACATAAATATCATTCATAACAGACTATAACCAAGTACAATCTTAGCCACTATAACTGTTTCACAAATCCAGAGAAGAAGAACAGGAGAAGCTAGGCTAAATATTCACCTTCTTGCTTATTTTTACTCCCAATGAGTTGCTCACCCGCGGAATAGAGAGTCTGAGCTGTAAAGGATAGACGTCACCCATATCATCTTCTGATGAAGCTGAGAAGCTCCTACCATCCTTCATTAAAGCTTTATAGTTGCTGTGCCTACGTGGAGAACAAAAACGATGTTAGTGATGTGAAATCTAATAATTTCATTTGGTTGCTGTAGCATCAAATAATTATTTATAAGACTAGTTTCCATAATCTACACTAAGTATGTGTGGGTGGGTGTTAATAAATAAATTTTACGAGTTTATCATTCTATCAGCAGCATGATTCTTAAACATTTCCATAAAATGAGTGGAAAAAATTGTTGTATGATTATTAGTTGGACGTTGAAGATTGGTAATAGAGAGTGCAAGATGGCAATTTCAAGAGAAATATAATGGCATAAGATTTTCCACATCTGCAAAAAGAGAGATGCCACAAAACTGAGATACTGCACAAACTGCCTTGACAATTACTTTTGTATAAAAAAAGTATCTAAGAACAGCGTATGACAGTTTCAGTGATTCAAATATAAACCAGAGTTACAAGATACTCTCATTAACCTACCGAACCGCGTATTGGTACTTTGCGTACCAAAAATGGTACTCTCACGTACCAATACTTTAAATTTAGCGTACCGAAAAATTCTTTGTTATTTGATCTATAATTCCACAAAATATCAATATTATAACTTAGTATTGGATGCTCAAACATTACATTTATACTAAATAATCTATAAAACAATCAACTTGTTGATTCAACTAAAACTCTTTCATAAAGTTAGGTTTATTATATTTAGATTCAAAGAGAATTTTAAACTATAAAATTTATACAAAGATACCTAGTGTTTCACGTACTGCGTACTCGTATTTGTACCGCGTACCGAACAAATCATGTTCCAAGTAACATTGATATAAACTAGTCTAACAATCAAGATTCAATAAAAGCCCAAGCTTACCAAAATCTGTAGGACTTCTTTAAAATCAACTCAAGTTAGTTATAAGTTAACTAAAGTAAAAGCAATGTACAGAGAAATCAGAGAACCATCTTTGCCAAATTATGGCACAGGTAAGAATGACCCACCTTTACAAATTTGTAGTACTTCTTTGTCATCAACTCAAGTGAGTAATAAATTTAAACAAGCAAACAGAAACAGAGAAATTAGAAAACAGGACATTAAAAATTAAAAGCATACATACAGATCATTAAAAACAACTAATTAGGCATTTTATAAAAACCAATTACATTGTGCATATTATAACATCCATCTATTAAATGATTAAAGTTGAAACCCATTTCAAATAGAATACTTAACCACTAACCATTTGAGTGCGTGCAACCACATTTCCCCAGGAACCAAAGCATAGTCCCGGCCTGAAATCCCCATGCCACCATTCAGATTGTCCTGCAGAGAATCATCCTCTCTCTTAAGATTAAATATAATATCTGAATTAAATATGTTGTTGATTATCTTCATTGGCCCAGCATACGATGAGGCCGGTGATGCCGTATACAAAACTCCTCCCTTCCCATCTGATTCAATCACTGAAATAGATTCTCCCGCTTCCTTCCACCACCTATATCACACTCACGCGCGCACACACCGCAGTTAATTTTCAAATCCAAATGGGGAAAAGGAAAGTATTCTCTTTCCAAAATTTCATCAATGGTACATTTGAAATAAAAAGGAATGAAAAAGTAAATGAGCATTAATTTTCTTCAGCTTCCCCGTGTAAACACACTTTCCAGAAAAAAAAATTTCTATCCAAGTTTTCATTGAAAAATATAATTTGAAACATAAACCAAAATGAGATCATTCTTAGTACAATTCACACACAAATGAGTTAAATTATTTAAGCAAAATTACAGAAAACAAACATTATTTGAATGCTAACCAGCACTACAATTAAGCTAATGAAAAAACTGATAAACAAGTACAAAAACTAAAGTGACGTCACTTTGGGATTCAGATTCACACACTCAAAAACACACAAAATTAATTTATTTGATAAAAAATTATTTGTTACCCAATTTCTAATCAATGCTACAAATCTACAATTGAGCTCAGATGGAGAGAGAAAGTAAACAACATAAAGAAAAAACAAATGCCCCAATACAGATTCACAAATGTACAAACAAACATTAATTATCAAATCAAGACCACAAAACAGAAACTTCCCTCTGAATTGCGATCAGCACTACATTTGAACTCGAAATAAAAATGAGATTCAGATTCACTAAGAACCAACAGTTAATTTATCGAATCCCAATCAATCAACAACATTAACAATGACACCAACATTCCTTCAATCAATCCTTAACAACAAAACCCAAAATGACATTGTTTATTTCTCAGATTGAGATTTTCAGTTATTCTGTTATTTGGCTAAGAAAGGGAATTGAAAAATAAAATAAGAAATTGTATTTGTTTGTTGTACCTGTACGGGACGAAATAGACCCTTACATCGTCGTTTTGGGTGGGAGAAGTGTCGGAACAATCTTCGGAAGCGGCGTCCATTTTAGAGAGAGAAAAAATGAGGGAGATTTTTTAGAGAGAGAAAGACGGGGAGTCTGTTTAGATTCAAAAATGATTGCAGATCATTTCGCAGAGAGAGAATGAGGAGGAGAAAATGGCGGAGTTGCAGAGAAAAACAAGTGGAGCTATTTTATGTGAAGAGGATGATTTCAGAGGAGGGAATTAAACCAAATATATGCTGCTTCTTGTAACACTGAAAAATTAGTCCGTATATTTATATATATAAACACACACACACACACTATATGAGTGTTTTTGCCGAATTTAAAAAACAAAACTGAGAAACATTTTGGAGAAAAAGCATGCAAATTGTGTCTTTTATGTTTTTCTTTCTCTTTCTAATAAACTAGAAAAATTAAACTAGTTTTATACTAATACTCTGTTTCTGAGTTTTGAACACAAAAAAAAATAATAGAAAACTTAAATTAGAACAGAAAAGAAAAGAATAGAAAACTTGAAGTTTTCTTTTGTGTTATTTTTGAGTTTTTAATAGAAAAGAATAGAAAATTTAAAATTGAGGACATAAGTTATAATTTAAAATTTATTATATTAAAATTTGAGGATAATATGGAAATTATAAAAATATTACTTACTAGTTGGGTCCCGTGCCTCCGGCACTGTATGGACAATATAATTTATTTCAAACTTTGAACGACCAAAATAATTTATTGAGTGAGCGGGAAATTTAAAGTCATTTGTATTTTATTAAATTATTATTAGATTATTAGATAGATAGATGTATTTTATTAGATAGATGTATGAACGGTGTGATTTATCCCAAACTTTGGACGGCCCAGATGATTTATTAAGTGAGCTGAAAATTCAAAATCATTTGTATTTTATTAGATAGATTCCAATTTCTTTTTGTCCAAATCAAGCCAATTTTGGACTGGACGGAAAACTTTGGCAGAAAAATGGTCAAGTTTTCTATTCATTTCTTTTTTTTATTAAAAAACTCAGAAACATAAGAATTGGAAAGAAAACTTAAATTTTCCGTCCATTTCTTTTCTTTTCATTTTAAAACTCAGAAACATAGCGTAATTGATTTTGTGGATAATGATATATATACATATACATATTCAAATTCACACTAAAATTGATATTATTTTGTCATGCATATGGTACATACGAAAATATTAGTATAATTTTACTTGACATTATAAGTTTAACTGCAATTAACGTTAATCGAGAAGCGAATAAGATAATCATCTTTTTTTATAATAAAAAAATTAACACATCCATTTTCTGGAGAAAACAGTATAATAGGATTTGACGACCATTATAATATACTGTTACATTTCTAATACAAGCTAACTCCACTGGTTAATATTTGACTTAAATATTTTTAGGCTTAAATATGAATTACTATCCTAAACTATAGGGCATATTCCACTTCGGTGATCCACCTTTCAATTTTGTCAATTAGATAATTAAACTATCAATTTTTTTCAATTTGTTCAATTAAGTCTGCCACGTCAGAAATCGTTGACGTGGTTATTTCGGTGGGGCCATAAAGCAGCTGATGTGTCAAAAAAATTATATTTTTATTTTAAGATTAAACATTATTGATACATTAAAAGATAAAATAGTAAAATGATAATTAAACAAAACAATAAAAAAATTAAAAACATCCTCTCTTTCCTAATCTTCTATCACAGACCTTTCTCCTTCTCCTTCCCCTTCAGCCACCCCCGCCGTCCCCCGCCGGAGATAAGCAAGCTAATGGGCCCATGTCCGATTAGGCGAGATCGGAGGAGAGCCACCACCAGCTACACTCCCTTACGACTCTTACCCACGCCGCCCCAAATCTTGGATTGAAGCCATTTACGGGGCGATTGCGATGCCAGAGGTTGGAGTTTTTGGTGGGTCGGATTTTGCAGGGACTGAGTTTGAGTGGATCTGTGGCAGTTATGGAAGTTTAACGGCGGCGATTCTTCACCTTACCTTCTTTCTTAAATTAGAAAATTGAATTTTTGTTACTCCTGAACAGATAATATTGTTGAGCTCTTCTGATTTTTTTCTAGTGCAAGTGGAAAAGTCTGGTTTGTATTCTAGGTATGATAAGCATGCAGTGTTAAAGCTTATTGGTCTTGAAAATCCAAAAGATGGTGCTCCAATGGTTTCTTTCGTGACCCATTTTCTGCGAATGAAGACGACCCTTCCTGACAAAAAGAGTGCAGAAGCATCTTCAACCCTGCCAAAGACCCCTTCTCCCCTTCCCCGTACGCTTCCACAACAGTTGAATTCCACACCACCTCAATTTTAGGGTTATTCAAATCCCTATTTTGCATAATCTTCGAAGCCCTAAATTCATCCCTACGATGAAGTATATACACCTTCGACCCGTACTTGGTTAAAAAATTAGCTTCCTACATAGCTGAATCTCCACTTCCAATCTGAGATGGTATAGATTTTGGTTGCAGATTCAATATTTGGCTAAAAGGAGTTTTTAATGATTTTAGATTTTGTTGTTTTAGATTTTTTGTTGTTTTTGATCTTTAGATGAAATAGATTTTAGATAGTTTTGTTGTTTTTATTTAGTTTAAATAATTAATATAAGTGATTTGACGAATTTGCCCTTACTGTATAATAAATGTTTAAATAAATATTAAAATAATCTTTTTTATTTACAATCAGCTGCCTAATGATCCACTCAGATAGCCACGTCAGCAATTTCTGACGTGGCGGCTCAATTTGTTGCAATTGAAAAAAATTGATAGTTTAATCACCTGATTGACAAAATTGAAAGGTGGATCACCGAAGTGGAATATGCCCTATAGTTTAGGGTAGTAATTCATATTTAAGCCATATTTTTAATGTAAATCGATATTTATCAAGTCTTGACTAGAATTAAATATATGCCCCTAACCATAACGCTCCTCTGTTATGCGTGTTTAAACATTCAGATTCAGCCATACTCTGAGATCGAATTGGAAATTCCAAGTCTTAAAATGCTTTGCTGCTTCTTTCTTCATGATCATTCCCCCTTTACCTTAGCAGATAGATGGCCTTTTGATAGATTGCCTCGAGGCATTCGCTGGAGAAATGCTTCAAGTCCTACAATGACTGATGTCGTTTCTAAACAAGTATGTAACAGCCCAAGAACAATTTGTATTCCAGCCCAAGAAGTGGGGGATGCAATCATTTCCATCTTCAGAAAAAGCAAACTGTGTGCAGTGGGGGATATGCAATCACCCAGATGCCGAAAATCTGACAAATGTGAACAAAAACCTTCTATGATTGATACTCAGCAATAATGAATTGTAAAAAGTACAGATTGTATTCTCATGAAGGAGCATTACAAACAGAAACAACCAGCATGAAGTGAGATCTGATAAATAATACAGGGAAGGAGCTATGTTATGATAGTATAACCAGTGCTGTGCTACCAATGATGACAAGTGCAAAAAACATCAGCGATAGTGTGAACCAGTATCATAAACTCGGCCCCCATGGTACTGACCTCGGGGCCCAAACCCATGGTCCTTGTTACCCCCAAGAAATCTTGTTGTATAGGTCTCGTACTGCGCTACACTGTATCCTCAATGTGGTTCTCCAGCAGGAGCAAGACCTGCAGCGTAACCTTGAGGATCAGTATGACCTATGCCGGGGTAGTGGTCCATCACGCCTGCTGATACAGTTGTTGTCGTGCCTGAGATTCCCTCTTGAGGAACTCATCTCTTCGATTGGCATGTCGAGCTCGAAGAGCACCTAGTTGTTCTTGATACTGAGAATCTAATTGTGTTTATCCTCTGGAAAAACAAGTGCAAAGTTTGAATAACGTAAAGAAAATAAGACCAACCAGTAACATGAAGTACATAAGACCTTTAATTTCCGTTAATAATTGTATATGTTGCAGCAGCAGTAACAGAAAAATTTCCGTTATGTATCAAGGAGGTAATTTTTTTTATTTTATTTAAGGATGATTCACCTTACGAGATCCAAGCCCATTAACAATTCCTAAATGAATAAAAAATATACTGAAGAATTATTAGTATGATTAACTGACCTCCCTATGTCTAGCATTTTCTGCATCAGTTTGTTCTTTAGCTAGTTTCATTAGTCATCAATTAATCTTTTTTCAAGACCCTCAAAAGTCTGCAACATGGGCTTATCCTCATTCCAAACATTCGTATCTTCTTCACGAGGCTGAGATCTAGGATCATTGCTGCCATGTTTCTCTAGAGACATTCTTGGATCAGACCTTTGCCCCTGGTAATAGGATCTAGGTGCATCAACCCCTTGACCGATAGAACAAGCACCACACATTAATATGACATAGTATGTGGGGAAACGAAACAGACAAATCAGATTGAAACTCTAGGCAAAAATTAAATTTAGGAAGCATCTTCTGAAGCATTTGGTCTTATTCTTATAAACCACTTACATTCCAGACCAAGCTAAAATACAAAATAAGAAGCGTTAATAGAGATGATGTTTTCACATTAAAAAGATTTATTTGATGTAAATATACGTCCCTCTTCAGAAATCTTAAGTTATATCCATCACATATAATTAAACAGTACGCCATGGTCACAAGTTGCAATAACCATATGATATGAAAGTATCATGGCATTTTTGGGATATAGTACAAATGTAAGACACTAGAAATAAATCATAAACTCTCATCCTTAAAGCCTCAGAAATATCTAGCACAAGAGCATAGCAGATTTCAGTGATGAGTCAACAAGAAGAAATTAAAATTTCTACCAACTGGAAAAGAGAAACAAAATCAAATTTTATAAAACTATTATCCACAAAAATATTAGACCAGTTAACTCGAAGATCTTAGTCTTGCTCAGCTGTTATATATATGCCAGCTATACACTTCTTCTACTGTTATCAGTGCAGATCCAACAGACTCCATGGGAATAGTGAAGTGGCAAATACAGCAGACAGGGGATATCATGTATTCCCTTTGTGGCTGTGCAGAGGCTGTCGCTGCTCCAAGATGCTGTGTAAGCAATGGTGCTCTCAGGAAACATTATTTTCCTTCACGAAGAACTAGTCCTCAAAATAGTTATGACTCCTAAAACTAGGCCTTCAGCAACTTTAAATTGATATTCCTCTCGTTTCTCGTTGTTCTTATCTACGTTAAATGGACTAGGATGGAGTGTTTAATCGGACACAACTATTTTGAAGAGTCTGACATGGTACTTCTTAGTTTGCCAATTTATTTACATAAAATGAAGCATCTAGCACCCATACCCTTATCCAATTGTCGAGTGTCGGACACGGATACTTCAGGGCAAGGTGAAGGGTCCATGTAACATAGGTCTTTATTAAGGAAGGGGGAAGGATTAATGGCATCATGAAAATCAAGCAGGCTGAAAGACAGAAATAAAACTTGCCATCATTGAAGTTTGAAATATGGGAAGATCCATCTCTTTCCCATCTCCATTGTCCATCTGCTTTCGAAGTCCCATACAGATGTTCCTTCTCAAAGGCCATGGACTCTGGCCGCCCATGATAATTATTAGACTTGTGTTCCATTCTCTGACCAGAAATATGCTGCATCTGTGCAGAAACATATTCATTCCCACCTGGATCTCCATACTGTCCAGGGCGTCTCATCTCTCTTTAAGAAAACAGAAAAATCAGCAGACCTACAAACATAAGAGCCGCTTCAAAACATGAAAGAAAGAAGAAGATTTATGAGCTTAATATTGTATTGAGCCAATAATACAACTCCTACACTAGGTCAAAAAAAATGAAAAGATCCACACAATAATACAGATACTCATATAAAAATATTTCCATATAGGGTTAATTAATATTTTGGTAACTATATTAGGGTCCTATTTTCATTTTGATGGCTAAAACTTTTTTGTTACAATCTCATTATTAAACTCATAAAAATATTTCAATATAGTGATTTTATAATTTTCCGTCTAAATAATTAACTGTGTTGCTTACATGGCTAACGTTTGACAGGTGGCTTGAGGTAACAAGTGACACATGTATGATGTGGCATATGTGACCTTTTTTTAAAAACATAATTAACATTGACTTCCAAACAGAAGATGGAATATGGAAAAAGAAAAAAGAAAGAAGAAAAAAAATTAAAAAATATATATTACAGTGAACAGAATTCATCACCACCATGTTTCTTTCCGCCATTACCTCTACCAAGCTCCCAGAGTCGTACACCACCTACGCTTCACCAACGAGCAATTTTATGTTTCTCTTCGCCACCATTCACAGATTTGTTTCAATTTCTTAAATATCACCATAATCATTAAAAATACAATCATACAAAAAAGGGGAGAAAATTAAGGTTCCAAAACCCCCAAAATGGAATTGCATTTACATAGGATCGGGAATCTCATCCCTCTTCCTTCATCCGTCCTCCCTTTCTTCTTTCATCTCACTATCCTCACCATTGTTGATGGCCCACCTGAAACAACCCGAGTCAAATCCTGAGTCCAAAACAAATTTTGGGTCAAATTTCAAGTCCAAATAAAATCCATCCAAATAAGACCTTAAACCACTGGCTCAATAATATATTCTTGGATCATCTTAGCCCATCACAGGCTCACCCAAAAGGTCATGACTGAATGTACTATTAGTAGTAACTTAATTCCTTAATTACAAACACATTTTTACCCCGTCAGATCCTTCTCTCCATTGTGGGATAATACCACCAGCCTTCGTATCCACACCTCCGACAACTAGATTGGATAACCCGACCCGAGCTTTCGAGAGTCGGTTCTGATACCATATGAAACAACTCGGGTCAAATCTCGAGTCCGAAACAAATCTCGGGTCAAATCCTAAGTCCAAATCAAATCCATTTAAATAAGGCCTTAAACCACTGGCTCATTATTATCTTCTTGGATCATCCTAGCGCACCACAGGCTCACCCAAAAGGTCATGATTGAAGGTACTATTGATAATAACTTAATTCCTCAAGTACAGACAATTTTTTCTCATATCTTTCTATGTGAGATTGAGATGTTACACCACCCTTCTCTCTCTTCTTCAAAAAATACACCGATATCGGCCCAAAATCTTACCATAACACCACCACCGCCATCTCACGTCATAGTAGAAAGAATGAAGGAATATGGTGGTTTGGTGGTAGAGATAATTTGAGAAAAATGAAGTGATTTTGTGATGTTCGTGGTGAGAAAGACAACCAGATGATGTTTGATGTTTAATTACTTTTTTGCTATGTGATCTTTTATTCCCTGAATTTGTATCTAATAAATGGAACCCTTCCATTAAACTTTCCAGCTTACATTTGTCAACCATTTGACACAAGCTTTGCTGTCAAGTATAGGGACAGAAAATTAAAATCACCTAATTGAAATATTTTTAGTAGTATGATAATGCGATTGTAACAAAAAAGGTTCCAGTCAGTAAAATGAGAATCGAGTCCTAGTACAATAACTAAAATATCAGTTATCCCTATAGCAAATATACTCCCTTTGGTCTACTTAGTTGTTATACCTTTTTTTATGTGTGGCACGAGTGTTAGAACCAACTGACACGACAAGATTTGCTGACGTGTACAAATGCAACAACACTAAGAAACTCGATTTAGCTAGCTCAACTAGGCCCCTCCCCTTTCTCTCACCATATTTTCTCTCTCCTCTGTAACTAAGAAATTCTATCTAGCTCGTTCATGGTATATGTGTAGTAGATCTAAATCTGCAAAACAATCCTTCCAGTTCTCTAAAATAACTTCAGATTTATCTCCAATTTCTTAACTAGAAACTTCGATTTAAGTTCGTTAATAGAGTATCAAATCTGAAGTAATTAGTTCTAAAGTTTTATTGTTTCGTCTCGAGCTTCAATCTTAGTAATTACTAGAAGTTTTAATATTGCTGGAAGTTTTATATATATACTACAATCCTGAATTCACGATCAAAGTATAGTAATTAACCAAAACAACAATCACCCACACCAAATAAAAATCACAATACAAACCAAACCCTGAAAAGAGATCTAAAGGACTAGCAGAACCATGGCCAACATGATAATGGCCACCTCCAAGATCTCAATCACATCTTTATCCCCTCCCCAAATTATCTCTCCTCCAAACCTCAAAACTCCACAATCTCCCAAACCCCACCAAATTCATCTCCCTCTCATCCACTACCACCACCTCCCTCACTGCCATTCTTACCGCTTCTCTCTCCACCCCGTTCCCATTCCTTGCGGAAGAACTCAAAAAAGCACAACTCTTCGATTTTGATCAGACCCTCCCCATCATGATTACCGAATTCTTAATCCTCATGTTCGCCCTCGACAAGGTTACTACTCCCCGCTGGGGAAATTCATAGACGAGAAGAATGCAACAATTAAGGATAAGCTTGGCAACGAGAACACGTCGACAGAGGTGAAGCAGCTGGAGGAGCAGGCGACGATGGTGGTGATGAGGGCGGATATCGGCTGCGCTTAACCAAACGTAGAAGACGGCGGTGGAGGTGGAGCAGAAGTTATCGGAGGGTAGGAAGAAAGTGGAGGCAGAGTTGCAAGAGGAGTTGAGTAAATCTTGCCAATTTTATTTTTTTTGAATGTTAAGTCTTCCAATTTGATAAGGAAGACGAAGGAGAGAGATAGAATAGAGGAAGGAGACGGGAGAAAGAGAAAAGAGGGAGAAGAAAGCGAAAAAAATTGTATTAAATTTTATTTTTGCCGCGTATCAGTCGGCTCACCTGTTTGTCTAGTTGTAATTTTTTTAACGGAAAGGGCATAGTTGAGTTACGTTTTACAACGACAAGAGCATCTGGGGACCAAAAAAAGTTCAAGGGCTAAATGGGACAAATGCAAAAAACTCAGGGGAAATTATGCCCCTTTGCCCTTAAAAGTGCTAACACACGAGGGTAACCATGGGCAAAAGGCGTACAAGCCTAAGAAGTAAGGACCAATCCACGTAAAAGTATATTAATGAAAGCTAAGATCCTGGTAATTCTTTATTGGAACAAGAAAATAGTATCACAATCACAAAACCCAAACAAGCATCTGACATTTCCACCCACTCAAAATTCAGGTATAAAGGAGCAAGTCTCCATCTTCTCCTAACTCTTATTATATAAAGACCCCTTTTCAGCAAAAGTTCATGCTTCTCAATGTGTCAAGCATTACCCGGAAGGGCCAGAACATGTCAAATAAGGACATGAGAGAATTTTGAAGGCACTAACCACCTTAGAATGAATGGAGAAAAGATACGCCTCATCTTCTTTAAAAGGATCATAAAGATCTAACTGAGAAAACACCACGTTTGTGACATAACCATTATGCATCATCAACCTTCCTGGATGGAGTATTCATCTTATACAACTCCCCAGAAAAGGAAGCACCGCCTTCATCTCACAATCTTGGAATGATAGTCTAAACATCATGATTCCAAGAAAGATTATCCATTCCACAAAAAACATAATCAGCTACTACTGCCTCCCAGCCCATAGCATGTGTGAATAAATTCAGCCTTAGGCCCAAGAGTGTACTCATGCTAACACTCCCCCTCACGTACAAGCACGTGGAGAGAAGATTTAAGTTGCATTTGAACTATCAATATCAATATTAATATAAAGAGCAGCCTGCATGCGGGAAGATTTGGACCCAAGACATTTCTGATTTCACACTGACATATATATAGTTATGATACCATTTTAAGTTACGAATCCATCTAAAAGCTTAACTCATTAGAAAGAGGCCCAACAGCCCAACACTGTATATCATGCTACTACACAAGTTCTCACAAAACACACCAAAAAATCAGAACTCCTAAATTCCCAAAAAGCAAAGATTTATTTGAGATGGTTTTAAAATTTCATTAACAAACTAAATCATTTATGGTTCTCTCAGATTCACAAAAGGAGGACATAACCCAGAGCACCAAAAATTGTAATGTAATGATAACTTTCAAAAATTCCAAGATTTGAAACCCTAAAATTATCAGTGAAAACAAGCTAGAACTTTTAATGGCTTAATTCGATATTATGCGGAAATTTGCAGAAAATAAGAGTAGCACAAACATAAATAAGAATAGATTAATAAAGAAAAGTATGAACAAATTGTATAAGCAATTACCTAATGTTGAATTTCTGATTGTATTTGGGGGCTCTTCCTTGGAGAAATGAAGCAGCTCAAGCTGGCGAGAGCCCCAATTTTTCGAATGGTGAAGAGTCGGGTAAAGTGGTTTGCATTCGGCTCTGCATTGGGTATGGGTCTGGTTTAGACTGGATTTAGGACTAGCCTTCCCAGTCCCACCACAATTCCAGGAAAAAAAGTATCAGACAGTGAGTAGAACTTTATGGCTTCGATTTTAATTTTTGTTTTTTCCAATTATTTTGATTATTATAATGAGTTATTTGTACTACTCCCTCCATTTTATATTATTGGATAATTATTTGACTTTTTAAAGACAACTTAAACATTTTTAAAATCAAAATTAACTTAAATTTTTTTAATTTTAATTAATATAATGATGACCATTGTAAACTGTCTAATAAGTTTTATGGTTTTTAATAAATCATTTCAATTATGTGTTTAAAAATAACTCTCAAAAATTAATAATAATTATATAATTTAAAACAAAAGAATATTATGAAGTTTTTTGTTTAATTACAATTGTGACATATACTAATATATGGAATTTGATAAAATTATAAAGGTGACCCGCTATATAACATATATTTAACAAAGTTACTATTAAATATTTAGCCAAAAAAAATTACTATTAAAATTTATCCATGTAACTGATAAAAAAACATTGATACATTAAAAATGAGGAGTAGATGAAAGTAAATCTCATGTTTAAACATAAAAATAAAAATAGAAAAGTAAGGAGGAAAAAAAATTAAAAGGAGAAATCAAATTAAGCAAAATAAATAGAATAATATAAATAGTAGAAATATATAATTATAAAAACAACTATGTATATTCACCACGTAGTAATATACATACAAATTATAAAAATAAAAAATAAATAAAAATAATAGAGTATACTACTTCGATTTCAGAATACAGGATTACGAAATGGAGGCCAGTTTGGCTTGCTTGAGATTTTTCACAATCATGCGTGCTCTCCTGTTCTGCCCTTCGGCCGTTTTGGCATGGTGTAAGAGATATAGTCATGTAAGAGCATCTCTGGCAGGTCAGAGATGTTCAAATTCTAGATTAAATTTAGTCTAAGACTCAGAATTAGCACCGGTCCTGGACTAAAGTTGAAGGTGCTCGGGCTTTAAGCCCACTAAAATTGACACATTTTTAGGGCTCCAAGAGATATTTGTGTTATGTATATATATATACTCAAACAAAAGAGTTCAGTCAACGTCAGTTTAAATTTAAAGGCCCACAAAAAATTTACCCAATAAAATAGGTTCAAATCTTAATGGCAAACTTGTATTCTTTCGTATTGATACTCTTTTGTTCAGGAAAAGTTCTTAATTTTTTTATGCCTAACTTAATAACAATTCGCAAAAGGCCTATTTTTTCGTTGTCGCTTTAGGCCCTTAAAAACTTAGGGTCGGCGTTGCTCAAAATTTGTTTCAGTAGGTAGACTAAATATAGTCTAGAGTATTTTTCAGCAAAACAAATAGACTATATCTAGGAATTTGGTTTGGTGGACTATAAACTTTTAATATATTTAAATGGTAGTGTGAAGGAATGATTGGTGGACAATAATTCATTAAATATAATATAATCTTTTAAAGATTGAAAAACTATCTCATGGATTGATGACATATGGACTAAATATAATATAGTCGACCTTGCTGGAGATGCTCTAAGAATCCATCTTGTAAAGCTACTTGTCAAAGAGTGATGTTATGTTTAGGTTGCAGAAATTAAGGTATGAATATAAAGATTCATTTTTATATAATGAAAAAAATTGTGTTTAGTTATTTTATTGGAATAGAATGAACCATTCTCGTTCCTATCAAATTATATAAATTTTATTTTTTGGGAAGGATGTGAAATGATTCATTTCAATCAGAAATGGAATAAATCATTCCTCTCGCTATTTTATTATCTTCTTTATTCTATTTCTTCGTCAATTTTATTCCTACAATCCAAACGTAGTCTAAAGACTGTATCAACTATCTCATATTATCTGATTGCACAAAGTTAAGCCGTCTTTTGAGAAAGAATAATGCTAGAGACACAAACTATTTTACAAACATTTTACAAACTGCTGATGTGGCATACTCCACATCAGCAGTTTGTGTGGGACCGAAGACTACATTAAACAATTTGTTGATCAATAGGCTGACGTGGAGTATGCCACATCAGCAGTTTGTAAAATATTTATAAAATAGTTTGTGTCTCTAGCACCACTCTTTGAGAAAATGGCTACCGTGGTCTGTGAAGCTATATAAAGTGAAATCGTCGTGGACGTCGGTTAATATGAGAGACTAGTGTGGAGTTGATATAGTCTTGGATTCTTTCAATTAAATAACTAACTTAATAGGATGAGCTCTCGATCGTTATATCTGTTCCACATAGTTCTACAACTCCCCCTCCCTTTCCCTTTTTTTTTTTTTACTTTTTTTTATAGTAGCTAGAGTATTTTGGAGAGTTCATTCCTTAATTGGTTCTACAGCCCCTTTGTTACCGTAGCAAGAATATTTTGGTTCGATAGCTTTATATGCAAGTAGCAATTCATGTTTTAATTAATACATGTAATTCATCTCATTTCACACAGTTATAGAAATATCATGAGTATTATTTTCTCCTATTAGTTTTTTTTTTTGGCAAAACTAAGAAAAATTTGGCACGTTTTATTTATTACACCAAAAAACTTTTAAAAATTCAAATTATCCCATTGAACTAATTAAAATTTTGAAATTACAACATTCTGTTAATAAGATTGGACGTCCGTCAAATTGACTCAAATTCTTTTAGAAAAAACTCCGGCCACTTCAGTTGACACATTTTACTTATTACAACATTAAACTTTTAAAAATTGAAATTATCCCATTGAACTAATTAATATTTTGAAATTACACTATTCCGTTAATGAGATTAGACGTCCGTCAAATTGACTCAGATTTTTTCAGACATGGTTAGTGAAAACAAAAAAAAATGACATGTCATTCTTACGTGGATTAGGCAAGAAAATCAACTCATCTCCCATGTACATCTCCAAAGCCTAAATAAAATAAGCAAAGAGAGAGAACCTATCAAGTGTAGAAGATGGCGGTGGCACAAGGTGAGACAACAATGGAGGCTCCATGTGGCGGTGGTGGCGACGACGACAGTGGAGACTAAATGTGGTGGTGGTAATGCTGGAGACTCCTTATGGTTGTGGTAGCTCCTTTGGTGTTGAAACTTTTAACGACGGTGCTGGGTGCGCTACTAGCTGATTCCCTTCTTCTCCATTTTTTTTATCTAGTCTATGTACGTGGGTTGATATTGCAATGGGGATGGTGCTAGTAATTAGGCAAATAATGGTTGATTTGGGTTGTTGGGGGCTGATAATGGGGCTATGTTTTGGTAAACAGAATTGGGGTTTCAATAGAGGCAACTAGGGTTGTAGAAGTTGTTATTGCAAAAGGTAGGCAAAGGAGGATCGAGAAGAGAAAATTTATAAAATGAAGAAGAAAAATACCTATTATAGTACTTAGGGTTCTAAACATCTTCTCTGATTTGTCTATAAAAATGATGGTGTATATACGTTCAAATTGTATAAATTTGAACGTATATAAAATGATGGTTCACTTCTGGATACAAGCCAGAAGTGGCGCGGGGCGTGCGTCAGAAGTGGCGCGGGGCGCGCCATGTAGGGCCTGTGGGCGGTGCGGGCCGCCCCGGTCGGTGGACAATTTTTTCTAGGTTGCTTTTCGAAGGACATTATGGGTAATTGAGACATGATGTGAAGTAAGGTTGGAATAGGATTAGTAGCTATAAATATTATCTATTGTAAAGCCCTATGTAATCAAAGAATCATCAATAAATAACAAGCCGCCTGTGGAGTACTCAAATTGGGGAACAACATAAATCTTTGTATGTGAATCTTAATTCTCTATTGTTGTGTGTGTGATCCTAAATCCTAACACAACTAAATGTATTTCTATTCTGGAAGTTTAATAATTAGGTAAAGAAAAAAATAATAATAAATTGTTGAGTTAAACCAAGAATTAGTACGTAGGTGCCATCAAAAGCCAAACATGTGTAATCAACTCTCTTTAGCTGCTGTTGGTAGCTGTCCCTTTAATTTGTCATCCACTTTTATGTAAGCTTTTTGAAATATATCGCGGATCATATATATAAACTTCATCTTCATGAGGTTGAGTTACAATTCCAGTGAGTTGCAGCCCAATTCCTTCATGGTCTCAGACACTGCAAACTGATCATACGTACTCCACCTTAAATTTATTTTGGTATCTTTTACTAATCAAGTGTAGTCTATCTTTCTGAGCTCAAATAATGCTGGATCATTTCTGCGTATCAAGCCTTGCAATCCGTACGTACGTCTAGTAATTTGTCTGGTAAAAAGAAATACATGGCAAATTGGAGTGATCGATTGATTAGTACATAATCAGTTCACTTTATACGGATTTTATTATATATTTTGACAGTTTTGAAGCCTTTTGCTTGAATACGGTCTTTTCTGTGTGTATATATATATATATATACTAGTTGTGTCCCGTGCCTCCGGCACTATATGGACGATGAAATTTATTCCAAACTCTGGACGGCCCAGATAATTTATTAGGGTGAACGAAAAATTCAAAATTAGTTATATTTTGTTAAATAGATATAAATATGTAAAAGGATAAAATATATTTTATATAATATTTTAAAATTGAATTAATTACTTATATTTTTCATAAATCATTTTCTATTTCTATATTTCAAATTTTAAACAACCTTTTGGGGGGTGGGGGTGGGGGTGGGGGTGGGGTGGCGGGGTGGAATGGTATAGCATGGGAATATATATAATGGTATAGCATGGGAATGATATAGAATGGTATTGCATAGGTGGAATGTTTTGAAGGGTTAGATTTATCCCAATTTTTTGACGGTCCCGATCTTGTAATAGGTTTGAGCGGGAAATTAAATATTTTCAAAATCAGTTCTATTTTGTATAGATAGATACACGGGTGGTCTGCGGACCATTTTAAGCAACGGATAAAAACATCGCTAAACTCATCGTCATAGGGTTTGAACCGACCTATAGCAACGGTTCTGGACTATGTCGACGGTTCAAACCCTAGCTATGACGACAGATTTAACGACGTTTTTGTCGTATATATATATATATATATATATATATATATATATATATATATATATATATATATATATATATATAGTCCGGATCAGGTCCGGACTCCCGGATTTTGTTAAGATCCGAACTTTTATTTTTTTTTTTTGCTTTTTTTTTTTGAAACAACTAAAAAAAAAAAAAATTTATGGAATTGAAATTTTTACATTATACAGTGTTTTGGGCGTGATTTGGATGCCTATAACAAAACATGTCTGTAGACTGTACATACATTGGTTGGTGTGGGTGTTAAAAACACACCCAAAACAGTGTATTATGGAAAAATTTAAGTTCCATAATTTTTTTTTTTTTTAGTTGTTTCAAAAAAAAAAAAGCAAAAAAAAAAAAAAAATGGTCCGAATTTTGATCCAGTCCGGACTCCCGGACTGGATCCGTGTTGTGTATATATATATATATATATATATATATAAAAGGAATGCCCTTTGTATGTGTTACCGTTTTGACATTTTATTAACTAAAACTACATTGTATTAAGTGCAAGATAGAGACAAACTTGTTTGTGTCTAAAACACATACTCCCTTTTCCATGTGTGGGTGAAACTGTGAAAGCATTATTTTTTAGATCAAAAGATCTTTCAAATTAAAACATATGCAATATGAACAAATAAATTAACTAAAACGAACGGATAAATTAACTAAAACATTTATAGCATGTCAAAAAATTTACTCTTACAACATCCATTAATTATCATGAATTGAACAATCTCTGTGCGCACCATAGTCTTGCATGGTCTCTTTGCTGGGTTTGCCTCGTAATAATGCCTAGTCATGACAATTATGTATCTGCCAAACCATAAATACAACATTATTATATATTTGTTGTCTAAAATTTAATCTTTGCTAAAATATCTTCTACAAACCATGTTGCTAAGATCCTATAAGCCTTTTGTGTCAAATGAACTCCATCCCAACTAATATAACGTTTAGGGTCGGAACGGTAGGGAACATTTGGTATTCCACAAGTCCTCGTCCAGTCAAAATTATAACTACCACCTATCCCACAACAAGCTTTTAAGGTAGCCGTGACATCAAATCCTGTTAATCATAAAGAAAATTATGGCGATTAGTACTATTTAATAAATTATGCTTCACATTTTAGTACTCGTATTTACACTGTTAACTTATAATTAACTATCATTTTGTGTTACGTACTAATAATGTTAATGTGTGTTTGTTTATTGAAGGTTTATTTGTCATTTCGCTATAAAAAATAGAAAATTGTTAAATTCACAACAGAAAATATTATTTCCACAACAAAAGTGTCGCTATAGATCTTATAACGACGGTTTTCACCGTCGCTATACATCTATCTTGTGACAGAAAACTAGACATTTTACAACATCAAAGGATAAAGACAACCTCCTCAATATCTTGTGACAGAAAATTGTGAAAAAGTCAAAATAAGTAACAAAATTTGACACCAAGTGACAACAATAAGGAGGCAAGTGTTCATTTTAGTAGATGAGGGGCTATTTTGAAATTGGCTGAAAACTTGGAAGTGCAAGTATATAATTCGACATTAATCACTATTTTTTTTTGTTCTTCTAAAGGAGTTTTCATTTTATTATTAGTAGTATAAAAATGACACAATTAATGTCTTCATGTCTAGCATCATAATTCTATTATCATGTCATTATTATTAAACTATATTTTATTTTTAGAGATAAATATGAAAGAAAAATATATCAAGAAAATTTTATGAGAAAATTGTATTGTGTCTAACGTAAAACTCTAAACAATAAGATAAAATAAAGAGTTAATTGCACTTTAGACTCTTCAAGTTTCACCTGTTTTATAATTGGGCCCCTAAAGTACTCACCCTAAAGTATGTTTAAGTAACCGAGATAGACCATTTCCGATATTCTGACTAGATTTTGGCCAGAAATACTTGAAAAATATGGTTTGACCATATTTAATTTATTAAATTTATATAAAATTTGTACAAATACTTTTGTTGACATATTAAATCTGTATAAATCCTTATAAATAATGTTATAAATATGTTAAATTATTAAAATTATATATTAATACAATTGCGTACAATTTTTTGTATTTAAAATTAAAAAACAAAACTCTCACAATTTGAAATTTTATACATAAATTTAATCAAAATTAAATAGTACTCTTTTTGTAATAAAAATAGTTATACAACAAATTAAGAAGAAAAAATAGGGCGAAAATTAATCTGTACCAAAAAAGTCCAATTTTTTATTGATTAAAAAAGGTCATACAAAAGGGGAAAAAGGGAAAAAAATAATCCGTATGAAAAAATTCCAAACTTTTTAAAAACAAATATTTAGATTTTTTTTAATAATTTTACAAATTAATATAATCAAATTTGTAAAAAAAATTAAATTTGTATCACAATTTTAAAAATTATATTGAAACTTAAATTTTACAAATTGTATTCATAAATTTTTTTAATTTTAAATTTTATTTATACTTTTAAAATTTTATTTATCAATTTTACAATTGAATTTTTTACAAATTATAAATTATATCACAAATTGTAAATTATAAATTCTACGAATTAAATTTTACAAATTATATCAAAACTTAAATTTTAAAAATTGTATTTATACATTTTTATAATTTTAAATTGTATTTATAATTTTAAAAATTATATTTAAATTTTTTGTAAATTGTAAATTATATCACAAATTATAAATTATAAAATTTACAACTTAAATTTTACAAATTATATCAAAATTTTAATTTTAAAAATGGTATTTATAATTTTAAATTGTATTTATAAATTTATAATCAAATTATACGAATTTAATATAATTATACAAACTTAATAAGTCAAATATGTATTTAATAAGTCAAATATCGTATTTCGACCAAAAAAATTGTCGAATTACCAATTAGGGACCATCGCGCTAATGTACTTTGGGGTGTATATTGGGAGGAATTTTATTTTGAGAGCCCAATTGTAACATGGGTGGAACTTAAAGGGTCTAAAGTGCAATTAACTCTAAAAAGAAATTAGGGTAAGGTCATTCTGAACCCCTCTTATCTCATATATCTACATATTTAGTATTAACCATCAAAATAAATTTGACGTCATATATAAAGACTCGTACCTAAATATGACGCGTTATTTAGAAGGTATCGGAAGGCGTTGTAGTAATCGGCATACATGATTGTGATGTTGGGATATTCTTCTTTCAATGCCTCGAAAGCTTCTTGTAGATATTTGTTGTGAAACACTACGACGTCGTTTATGTCTTTTAAGCAATGATGTTTGTCGTAAGCTGTTGGATTATTACTGGGGAATACAGTAAGGGATGCAGGAGTACAACCGAGCGGAAAAATTCTGGGAACAACTACTCGAACAGCCCCAAGGCTGATGACTCTCTGTCATATAGGGAAAAAAATAACGAAAATATCTTTTAAATATTGAAAGACATGTATTGTACTCCCTCCGTATTATAAAAATAGTCTCATTTGCAAAACGTATATATAGTTAGGATATAATTTGTCTCGAGTTTATCCTTACAAATAATTTGTCAATAGTTTACTAGTAGTGTTAAAAAGGGATCCGGTTATTATGAGGTTAACTTCGTAGTAAGTTGGTCATGTGATCAATACAGTGCTGACATGCAGAGAGAGGTTTCCTCCCACTTGTTGCGTGTCGACACTGTATTTATCAATTGACCAAAATTAACTTCATGTTAATCACCCCGCCAAAAAGCTATTTTATACTACTAATAGTAAAAAAAAGTACTCATTTTCTGTCCTTTGATGTTGCTAGCGAGTTTCAAACTATTCCTTCAATTGGCAAAGTGAACACTTTCATCTCCAAAGTTGACACTTGTATTCACATGTATTTTTTAATATTTTCACGTGATCTTATGAGCATACAGCAGATTCCATGCACATTCATGTGAAAAAAAATTATGTGAAAACACATTGAAAATAGTGCTCCCTTATATTAATTATGTTTCTTGAGCCGATACTAAATAAAATTCCTCAAAGGGCAGAGCATTGATCAAGTGCTTCAAAACTTTTTATTTTATATAGTCAAAAGACAATTATATGGTAATTAAAATGCAGGTGACTAACTAGCGCGCATGATTCGAAATTGAGAATAAATTAGCCTAAAGAACAAAATTAAGTATAAATGCCAAGTATGAGGATGAAAGCGTTCACTTTGTCAATTGAGGGACGACTGCTTTAAAAATGACTAACAAAAAAACTTACTCTAACAGCATCCATTATGATGCAGAAAAATAATCATTAGCTCCCATCTCTCCAACCATAACTAGACCATTTTTAAGCTTTTCACTGCTGCAGCCTGGCAAATTTTTTAATTTAGTCAATGGGGGATTTATTTATTTAATTCTAGATCGATCAGTACGTACCAACCTTTGTCTGAGTTGCAGAGGGAAGCAAAATGTGTGTCCATCCAATCAAGTTGTACAGTGAGAGAACTATTAGTACCCAGTCGTGTAATGTTTTTTTCAGCCAGAGTGTGTGTGGACAATGCTGTCGCACCACAAACGGCAAAGTTTACTCCATGGGTAAAGTTGGCATGTACATCCTTGTACGGATTGAGAAAGGGTATACCCATAGCTGATGCTGTTAGATGATTCACAAGATTGTAATTTAATATATATATATATACGCGCTTTTCAAATTTTGTAAGAATAAGGATATGGATATTCTAGGCATAAACAAAAGGACTGATTTTATTCTATTTTATCCTTTTTTTTAAATTTATTATTACGAGTTTTTCCAAGTTTTAAACATAACCGATCGAGCTATAAGCAAAACATAAAAAAGATTTACGTACCAATGTAGTCAATTGTCAATAACCCATCGGAACAACGGCCAGTAGGCTTCTTAAAAAGAGATTCACCATATGGAAACTTAGAGCACGGACCGGAAGGATTCTCCCGGAGCCGATTTCCGGGGTCCGATAAGAGTCCCCAAGCTGATATATCTATCATGTTACAACCCCTCAATCATATGAATATTGGTAATGGGGTGATGAAAATAAAAAGAATCGGCAATAAAGGAATATAGAAGAACTAATCTCAGGAAAAAAAAAGTATAAAAATTTTGAGGTAGCCATTGTCCTAGCTAGTATGGAAATAGATGAAAGATAGATGGAAGAAGGATTGAGTATTAGAAAAAATGAATGTGTGAATGTGAGCTATTGATATGGTCCCCATGCATTAACTTCATTTTGTGTTGGTGATGTATTTTCGGTCTCAATTATTGTTGTGAAGTCTCAATTAAGGGTGTCGAGTATTGAATTGCTCATATTTGGTTTACAAAATTTATCAAGTATAAAATAAGGTTTGATTGAAACACGTTTACTATCGAGTCGAATCGAGCGCGGACAATTTGAACGAATATGATCCGAGTATCAATAAAAAATTGTAATTTGAGAAGGTTCGACTAGTTTATCAAATTTTAAAATTTGCAATCATTTATATTTTGAGTTGAGCTCGATACAAATCGAGCCCGAACTGTTTTGCTCATTTTAAAATGACCTTAGTCTCAATCTTCCCGGAAAAATCTGCATTTTTTTTACCCCTTGAAAAATCTGCATTTGTAAATATAGAATCGACTTCAAGTAACTATAATTTCTCAGCAGATTGATAGAAAAATGATGTTTAAGCGTCAAATATCAGACACTGAGAAATAATCAATTCAAGACAGAGCTAGGAAACATCCCATGTATTGGTTACTTGTTTACCCTCTGTAAAGAATCGGAGGGAGAGAGAAAAAGAGGGGAATGCCAGTTTACTAGAGCTACAAAAGTTGATTCGTAAGTTGGACCTTCCTCTCCTCAATTATAGATTTCTTTAATAAATAGTAGAATTGGTTATTTTTCAATGGTAATGATATATATGTGTGGACAATGTTGTAATTCGAGTGTCAATTTATCGCAATATATAAAAGGACTCATTTTACAACCTACTGTACCTCTTCCAAAAAAATGACCAATTATGCCCTCATAATCTCCAATAATACCTCCCTGCTCACCCAAAAAAAGAAAATTTACAAAATTTACTCCCCATAAAGTTCAGCATGAGCATATCCCACCCCAGGTAATACAACAAACAAAATTAAAGAACTGATGATTGGATCTGATATCCCAAATCTGCAATATTGGTATTCAGTAGTCCATGAGGGGAAAAAAAGGAAAGCTGAGTAAATCATATTACTATCCTTTGTCGATACTATAAATTATTAAGGACAATAAATTTTTATTTAATGCAGATCAAAGCTACAAAACTATAACCTACTGGAAGCACTTAACAATTGTTGGTTTATATGTTTTAATGATGACATGTTGCTTTTTAGTGTTATTATAATTTTACAGGTCTGAACTTTGATTGCTTCAAGTTGTACAAGTTGAATGTTTTATTGAAGTTTCAAGGGTTCAAGATATATCATTTTTCCAAGAATTAATTAACATTTATTATTCTAATATCTTGAATTCAAAAGAAATTTGTTTTAAAACAACTTGTGAATAAATACCTTTTTGGTCACTGTACTAGGGTCCGGTTTTCATTGTGGTTACCGAAACTTTTTTTGTTACAATTGAATAACTGTACTCTCAAATATTACAAAATGGTCATTAATTTTGATTTCCGTCCAAAAACCAGACGAAAATCTCGTGAGTGTGAAGCTCACGTGATGATTTTTGCTGATGTGTACAATCCATTTGTCAGGTGTATATCATGTGCTTGGCACATGCTCAATATTACACAGAGTTGCAACGACTTGAATCAGATTTGGGAAAAAAAATTAGGGCTAGATTTGAGATACTTGAAGGAAATTAACTTTCTCAGACGTATATTGTATCCAAGAATAAGAACATAATGCAACAAAAGCTGTTGTACATCACTGGCACATAGGTTTATTCAAACATACAAATAAAGATGACAAATGGAGAGTACCTCTTGAAAGAAACTATGCATAAGAATGACATGAAGAAAGATCCATGACTCGCATTAGGATAAGTTAAGCAGATAAGAAACTCAGTTCTTTATAATGACTGAAGGAACATGTGCAATCTTGTACCAATCTTGTCCCTGATTCGCAATGACCCTTGCCTTAAATTCATCAGCCATATTTGTCAACTTCAATTCGCGACAGCCACCAAGGTGTATCAGACCATCAGGAATCTTCTTGAATTTATTACAAGACCTAATCTCTAAATCTCTGAGAATTGCAAGGGCTCCTTCCTCCACCGTCCACTCTTCAAGTTCCTCAAGCTTCCACAGATTCAGGACTCGTAGCAAAGGGAAACCCCAAGAAGAGCAAACCATGGTTTTGCCTGTATAGGAGCCTGCATATAAGTTGAGAATCCTAAGATTTGGAAGCTTCTCCAGCTTCTTCATCGGGTCTTCTACTAGCTCTGAAGAAGACAATGTAATCTCAGTAAGGCTAGTTGGCAATACATTCATAAATTCTGGATTCTCTAACCTTCCAAGTAAATATATGCTGGAAAGATTGTACATGCTTGACAAGGATTTCAAGTAAAGGTTAGACGGGCGAACCATTTCATTGATTGATCTCAGCCTCAAAGATTCAAGGTGCTCCAGTTTTGATATCCACTCTGCCAATTCTTTCTGCTGTGAAGTTATTAATCGGCATACCAAGCCTAATTTTCTGAGATTGATCAACCTGTCCAGGCCATCTGCAACGGGGGTCTCCTCATCAACAAATGCACCCCATAACGTTTGGAAGTCTACAAGAGAGCTAGTTCTTGGTGGAGCAACAATTCTACTACGGTAGCTTTCACTCAAGTATATGTGTCGTAGTTGCTTCATCTCCCATACAGAACAGGGGAGGCTCCTGATGCACGTGTGCTTCAAATCTAAAGTTTGAAGGTTCAGCAACTTGCCTATTGTTGAAGGAAGTCCCTCTATATAAGTACGTCTTAGACCCTCGGTACCTCAACTGAAGTAGTTTAGGATTGTTCAGGTAAATTAGCCGAAACACCCCTTCAGATCAAGAACTTCGCCAATTTTTGAAGCATTCTCCCGGCAATACCTCTGCGGAGAAGTTACCTAAGCCTTCTCCAGGTACAGGCTCCTCCCGGGAATCAAAAGACACAGGGAACAGAGATCGTCCATAATATATTTTAAAAGACGAATGACTAATTTTTTTGGGTCCCATGCATGGGAGAAGCACTTTCATTATCGAGATGATCAGCAAGTCGAATTAATCATACCTGTGCCACTGGATGACTTTGAAGGCAGCATCTTTCTTTCTTGTCATAACACCAGATTTGGGGTCTTTCTTGAACTTTTGCCAACCAATATCCCTCAAGAGAAAATAATTAATCCGACAAGTTTAACTCTCCATTAAGCTTCACTTTGCCACTTGAATCATGTTTAGCCGTATGAACTCCATTAACTGCTTCTCGGCAAGGACTTCTGGGGGTTTTTTGCTGCCAGCTTCTTGTTGCACATGTCCCTCCGCAACCCAATACACAATCAACCGCCTCATGGGAACGTCAAAGTCGTCATTAAAAAGTTCAAAGGAGGAAAGACAATCTTTCAAGTGTGAAGGCAATGAATCAACAGCAGCCTCCAACTCATTAAATACTGATTCTTTGTTTTGATTGAAAAATTGGTTTAGTACCTTTAACCATTGCTCCTCTGTTACAGCCCTCCGTAACAATATGTCCCCTACTGCGACAATATCTAGAGGGAAGCCCATGCACTTCCTCACAAGTTCTAGCCCAAGTTTTTCTAGTTGTTTGGGGACACATACCTTGGCATTAAACAACTCCCAGGCTTCTTGATCGCTAAGTTTCCTCATTTCATGGATCATATGATTCCTGTGCTTCCTTAGGTCTGATAACTTCCTGCTCCGAGTAGTGATCATGACTCTACTCTCTCCATATAAGGAGGTCAATATTCCCGAAAGATATTGCAAAGTTCTATTTGTCTGCAAGCCATCCAAAACTATGAGGCACCTTACGGAGCTTAAGACATGAAGAAGCTCCTTCTCCAGCTCTTTTGTGGAATCCGTTGAGTACTGTATCATTCTGGACAGGTACTGCACTGGGATCTTCCTCATTATGTTCTCTAATAAATCCCTTGGTCCTAATTCTTCAGATACAGTAAGCCAAGCACGAAATTGAAAATGATGAGTTACAACAATATTCTCATAAACTTTCATGGCAAGAGTTGTCTTCCCTATACCTTTTGCACCCACAATCCATATCACTTTCTCCATTCCACTAACTAACAGTCGAGACAGAAGCTGCTCATCTACCTCTAGACCTACAACAGTATGCCTCTCCTCCTCCTTTCCATATTTGAAGTTCCTACTAGGAGACAACGTAATTGGCTCACCGTACAAATCTTGGTTAAGAAATATTTTTCCAATGCCAAAACTACTTGGTGTTTTGGTAATAAAGTCATCCATCTGAGTTTTGAACCACTTTATTTCCTCCTCATACTTGAGAAAATCATCCAAATCGTCAAAAACTTGGATGTTCTTCCTCTGAGGATGAATAACTTCAACCACATGGCACATGTTAAACAGCATCCCAAATTCATTAATCCAAATACCTTTTTCGTGCACTTATTTCTTCTTCTGAAGCCTGTACTGACCCAACTTGCTGCATTAGCTCTTCACATTGCTTGAGAAATCAAGAAGCAAACCAAGTTTTCTTTCAATCAGGTCAAGAACCTTTTCGAACCCAACTTCTATTTCTACATCCCGATATACCAAACCCTTAATTTTCATCTGTGTTTCTTGAATATGTGTTTTGCTATAGAAGCTAAAATCAGAAACGGTGAGTGGCGTTCCCATAAATTTATATCTTACTTTTCGGTTTTTGTTAGGAATATGAAGAAGCTCCACAATTGTGATCTACAAACTTCTCTGTAATAGGGGGTGACTATTTGTCAGATGGTTTGTAATAGCAAATTCTCGAGCTATAACCGTAGGAGAAAATCAACAGGGACTCAAAATTCTTTATGCAGATTAGAACAGATAATAATCTAAAAATCAACAAGGAACTTTCTCATGTCCTTGTTTACCAGCAAGTCTATGTCATATCCTTTAACGAATTGGAGAGAGGGAGACAGAGAGAGAGAGAGAATGACCACGCGGATAGTTGAATAGACCTGCAACCCACCTCTCCTCAATTATTGATTTCTTTAATACAGAGTAGAAGTGGTTATTTTACCATCTATTTTGCGTCTTCCAAAAAGATGACCAATTATGCCTCCTAATCCCCTATAGTACCTCCTTGCAGTGCAACCTAAAAATAAAAAATAAAAAGGTAAAAAAATTAATAAACAAAGTCTATGGGGATCAATCCAGCCAAGTCCATTTCTTGAAGAAGTTTCATTTTTATTTTATTTTTTTGGTAGAAAGTGGCGAATTTCATAGGACGAAAAAGAAAAAATTTACTCCCAGTAAGTCCACAATGAGCATACCCCAGGTAATACAACAAATAAAGACTAGAACATACACAAGAAACTAAGTATAAACCATCATGATACACAAACAAAATATCCCACAACTGTATTAGTTTTCACTAGCTCGTGAGAAGGAAAAAGAGCAACAACAAAAAACATAAGCTGAGTAAATCATATCAAAACCTCCCAAAGATTGATACATGAGCACTCCAACGTCCAAACTGAGCTGCCCAAAAACCACCAAATAGAAAAGAGCACTCCAACCAGAATTTGAGTTCCTACAGAGTCAGGTCTCCCAAAGTACATGCACAATGCAGCAAGTGCAAATACAAAAAGTACAATAAAAATAAAAATTATAAACTGAATGACAAATCTACTTGGCCCATATATATGGCACAGATCAATGTAAAAAGTTTCCCATGAACCTTCTATGAGAAAGATATGCTTCTAATTAAGTGAAGTAGAAATCTGACATTCCCAAACTGCTTCACAGAAGTTAACATTGCTGTTGGAGAAGATCATTTAACCAAGGAAATACATACAAATATCAGTTCAGTGCAATAGATTGATGTCAAACTGTAAAATCAGATTTTACTACTATTGATTACCAATAACATTTCCACCAAGGCATGACAAAAAAGAGATCTGCACACTCTCAAGCATACCCTTTAGACCTAGCAAAACTATATAGTTAACCAAAATTATTTAGATCTATTGGATTAGTTAACTAGTTTTTAGGTTTGGGTGGGTTCAGTTTTGGATCCATACTATTAATTACAAATATGGGTTGGAACTTGTTTAAATTATTTTGACCCATACTCTACTAGCTTCTGAAATATGAAAACTTTTACCTTATATCAATATGTGTAGATACAACACACTTGTGGATTCAATGTATATATATATATATATATATATATATATATATATATACTTTCACTACGGACATAGTTTCATCATTTTATTTAGGGTAATTAAACCACCCCTCACGTCCTCCCCCCCCGGCCCCGCCCCCGCCCCCGCCCCCGCCCCCGCCCCCGCCCCCGCCCCCACCCCCTAAAAAAATATTATTTATTGATTATGTATACACCCCCACCCCCGCCACTCCCCCCGCCACCCGTCCCCACCCCACCACACCCACCCCCACCCACCCCCACCCCCACCCCCACCCCCACCCAAAAAAAATAGTTAACCTGAGAAATTCATCAATAAAATGTAAGGCAGAGCTCAAGTAGAAATAGTGATTCCATTATCAGATACTGATCTCTTTTTTCATTGAGAACTACATTTTTGCGGCCTTTCACACAGTATATCTCACCAAATGGTCGTCTATCGCAAAATTATTTTTAATTGAAAAGATTTATTAAGTAATTAGAATCCAACTCCAGGATAAATGAACCTATCTACTGGTAGAGCTGAGTTTATAATTGTGAGGATGACATTGGTTTCTCTTCAAAATCATCTCAAAGATTCAAGTTAGGATAGAGGCAGTGCTTCACACTTCTGCCTATAGATTCGAACTTGGGATGAAGAAGTACTTTGGTTGAATTTTATCACCATTGATTATTTCAAGAAAAAAGAAAAATAAAATAAAATCAGACATGGTTGAATGTTGAATCCACATAAACCAAAATATAGAAAGAAGAATAAATAGTAAAACCAGAGAGTAGGTTGCTTGCCAAAATTTTGTTTCTGCACCTTATGTACCACCTTTCAAAAAGGGAGATGAAAAAAATGCATGAAGTCTAATATGAAAACAAATTATTTATAGAGCATATATATATATATATATATATATATATATATATATATATATATAAATCTCAACTGAAAAACCATAACAAAATATAGCTTTATATAATTAAAGTGAGATACTTGCAGGAAATTGTTGTTTTGATACATATCTTACATCAAAGAATAAGAAACACAAAGCAGCAAAAGCTACTGTGCAGCATAGGCATATAGGTTTATTCAAACATACAAATAGAGCTAACAAATGAAGACTAAACCACTAGAAAGAAACCTGAGAATAAGAATGACATGAAGAAAGATCCATGACTCAGATTAGGATAATTTAAGCAGATAAGAAACTCAGTTCTTTATAATGACTGAAGGAACATGTGCAATCTTGTACCAATCTTGTCCCTGATTCGCAATGACCCTTGCCTTAAATTCATCAGCCATATTTGTCAACTTCAATTCGCGACAGCCACCAAGGTGTATCAGGCCATTAGGAATCTTCTTGAATTTATTACAAGACCTAATCTCTAAATCTCTGAGAATTGCAAGGGCTCCTTCCTCCACCGTCCACTCTTCAAGTTCCTCAAGCTTCCACAGATTCAGGACTCGTAGCAAAGGGAAACCCCAAGAAGAGCAAACCATGGTTTTGCCAGTATAGGAGCCTGCATATAAGTTGAGAATCCTAAGATTTGGAAGCTTCTCCAGCTTCTTCATCGGGTCTTCTACTAGTTCTGAAGAAGACAATGTAATCTCGGTAAGGCTAGTTGGCAATGCATTCAAAAATTCTGTATTCTTAACTTCCAAGTAAATAATACTGGAAAGATTGAGAGGTCTTGGACAAGGATTTCAAGTAAAGGTTAGACGGCTCATATGCGAAAACTATTTTCGTTGATGATCTCAGCCTCAAGATTCAAGGTGCTCCAGTTTTGATATCCACTCTGCAAATCGCTTTCTGCTGTAAGTTATTGAGTCGGGAATACCAAGCCTAATTTTCGGAGATTGATCAACCTGTCCAGGCCCTCTACCAACCGGAGTCCTGCATCATCAACAAATGCACCCCATAAACGTTTGAAAGTCTCCAAGAGAGCTATTCTTGGTGGAGCAACAATTCTACTACGTAGCTTCACTCAAGTATATGTGTCATAGTTGCTGCATCTCCATACGAATCAGGGAGGCACCTGATGATGCGCGAGGTGTGCTTCAAATCTAAATTTTGAAGGTTCGCAACTGCCTTTGTTGAAGGAGTCCCTATTATAAGTACGTCTTAGGCCTAGATACCTCAACTGAAGTAGTTTTCGGATTAGTTCGGGTAAATTAGGCCGAAACACCCCTTCAAGATCAAGAACTCGCAAAATTTTGAAGCATCTCCCAGCAATGCCTCTGCGGAGAAAGTTACCTATAGCTTCTCCAGGTACAGGTCCTTCCCGGGAATCAAAAGACACAAGGGAACCGAGATCTCAATAATATTTTTTAAAAGACGAATGACTAATTTTTAGATTCCCATGAATGTGGGAGAAGCACTTTTCTTTGTTATCGAGGTGATCAGCAAGTCGAATAATCATACCTGTGCCACTGGATGACTTTGAGGCAGCATCTTTCTTCTTGTCATAAACAGATTTGTCTTTCTTGACTTTTGGCAACCAATTACCCCTCAAGAAATAATTCATCCGACAAGTTTTAACTCTCCCATTAAGCTTCCACTTTGCCACTTGAATCATGTTTAGCCGTATGAACTCCATTAACTGCTTCTCGGCAAGGACTTCTGGGGTTTTTTTGCTGTCAGCTTCTTTTGTTTGGCACTGTCCCTGTGCAACCCCATTACCACAATTCACCGGGCTCATGGGCGATGTCCAAAAGTAGTCATTAAAAAGTTCAAAGGGAAAGGACAATCTTCAAGTTGAAGGCAATGAAATCAACAGGTGCCTCTAATCATTAAAAACTGAAAACTGGGTTGATGAAAACTTGGTTAGTTACCTTCAGCATTTGATCTTCTGTCCGGCTCTCCGTTGACCAATATATCCCATAATGCTATAAATATGTAAGGTAGCCCATTGCATTCCTACAAGTTTTATCCAAAGTTTTTTCAAGTGGAATCGAGCACGTAAAACCTTGGCATTGAACAACTCCCAGGATTCTTGATCGCCAAGTGTTCATATTTTATGAATTACATAATCCAAGAACTTCTCAGATTTTGCTAACTCCATGCTTAAGACATGAAGAAGCTCATTCTCCAGCTCTTTTGTGGAATTCATTGAGTACTTCATTCTGGACAGGTACTGCACCGCGATCTTCCTCACTAAGTTCTCTAATAAATCCCTTAGTCCGAATTCTTCAGATACAGTAAGCCAAGCACGAAATTGAAAATGATGAGTTACAATAATATTCTCATAAACTTTCATGGCAAGAGTTGTCTTCCCTATACCTTTTGCACCCACAATCCATATCACTTTGTCCATTTCACGAACTACAAGTTGAGACAGAAGCTGCTCATCTACCTCTAGACCTACAACAGTATGCCGCTCCTCCTCCTTTCCATATTTGAAGTTCCTACTAGGAGACAATGTAATTGGCTCACCGTACAAATCTTGGTTCAGAAATATTTTTCCAATGCCAAAACTACTTGCTGTTTTGGTAAAGTCATCCATCTGAGTTTTGAACCACTTAATTTCCTCCTCCTTTTCCTCCTCATACTTGAGAAAATCAGCCAAATCGTCAAAAACTCGGGTGTTTCTCCTGAGAATGAAATAATCAACCACATGGCACATGTTAACAGCAATCCCAAATTCATAATCCAAATACCTTTTTCGTGCTCTTATTTCTTCTTCTGAAGCCTGTACTGACCCAACTGCTGCATTAGGCTCTTCCACATGCTTTGAGAAATCAAGAAGTAAACCAAGTTTTCTTTCAATCAGGTCAAGTTCCTTTTCGAACCCAACTCCTATTTCTACATCCCGATATAGCAAATCCTTAATTTTCATCCGTGTTTCATGAATATATGTTTTGCTAGAGAAGCTAAAAGCAGAAACAGTCCGTGGATTTCCCATACATTTATATCTTACTCTTGGGTTTTTGTTAGAAACTAATATGAAGCTCCACAATAGTGATCAGCAAACTTCTCAGTAATAGGGGTGATGCTTAATGACTATTTCTCAGATCGTTTGTAATAGAAAATTCTCGAGCTATAAACGTAGGAGAAAATAATCAACAGGGACTCAAAATTCTTTATGTAGATTAGAACAGATAATAATCTAAAAGACCTGGTTAGCTGAAGTCAACCAGGCATTACTAGGATTGGTCCCTTTATAATATTCATGTAATAATTTGTTTCTTTTCTACAAACTTCAACCAGTATTCGTTTGTCAGCACTGAGAAAAGTCTAACTCAGGATATTCCAGTATTATACAAGATGCATTGAAATTTATGACATATCGACATGGAAAAATCTCAACATGAAATTAACACTAATGGTTTTCATATTGACTAACTTTTACTTCTCCTAGAAGCTTTAACAAATTTTCCCACTTATAAACATCATAATGCTCATTTTATTTCTCTCTCTCTCTCTCCTTTTTTTTTCAAAAAAGATTAAATATGGTTTCTCCTTTCTTTTTCATGTTATGTCAGTTTCTGTGGACTGAAAATAAAATAAAATAAAGTTATCATTAACGAACTCCCAAATATTCACCCAACAGTGTACCCACCCCACCAATGGTACCAAAATGGACAATACTGCCCCTGCTAATAACAAGAATATGACACAACTGACCCTTCTTAAAAAGACAGTTTGTATATATTGACAAAGAAAAAAAAACAAAACTGCTGAAAATTTGATACCCAAAACCCAAATATTGTTTGTCCACTAACTATTTAGTTTGTGAAAAAGAGTGTAATGTATCTACTTATATAACAAAAGCATAAATAAAAATTAAAGAGACGTGCTGAACTAAGACTACCGGACATTACCTCCTCAAGAATTTGAAACTATTTTGAGGTAACAGAACATGCTTTGGTCACCAAGTTGATATCTTTCTAGCAACATGTGTACATGGTCTTGCTTACGGCAACAGCCGCCATGGCATTGATAACACTTTTGATGGCTGCTCTCCAACTTGGAAACGACTTTCTATCGTCTATGAGTCCACAACCAGCCCACGTGGGCAAGCATCTCGGCTTCAATGTTGGCTGTACCGTAAGTAGATCAGCAGCCACATTTTCCCCCCCCAAAGCGCAACTACATATGAGGGTCATATGCATTGCCAGAACGATTATCAAGGATGCCTAGTTGCATGATCCTTGCCAGAGCCTTGGCTCTATGTTCAAGCTAAAGAAGACTTTGAAAACGTCGAGGTTGCAGTCCTTTATGCAGTATCCATGCTGACTTTACTACCATCATTCCATCAATCAGAATGCGAACCCCATTTCGAGGAAAACCAACTAGACAGCTAAATATATATTTCCAATCTGCTCAACCATGCCATCTCCACATAAATTGAGCCGAGAGAGAAAAATTCTTTTCAGGCTTAGAAATATATTGGAAACTAGAAAATTTGAAGGTCCACTCCCAATGTAACGGAACTAGCTACTGGCACACCTCAGCACTGACACATACTTTGCATTGCATCATCAGAGATTCATCGGGGAAGTAATGACAAACGTCTTATCTGAGCCACCAGACCATTAATTGAACATTTACATTAAGAAGATATAATATTATGTGAAGAAGCGATTTGTTTATAATATTTTTCCCTTTCCATTGAGAAGATAATAAATACAATATAACTAAGCTCAGGCATTAATAAGGGAAGCATAATTCTTGTGTATATTTAACTTTCAAAACCTCCCCGTTGTATTACAAAACTTCCAATACATGGCACAGTGCATATCAAAAACCTCTTTTGTTTATTTTTTCTAATGATTTGATTCCAATTTGCTGAAAATAGAGAAGGAGGAAACAGAAACCTGCAGAAATAATGCATCCTCCAATCAATGTGGCTCGATACTTTTTAAGCATC